>VZDJ01004378.1:18911727-19005081 GCA_008694505.1 Cyanoderma ruficeps
AAAAATTGTTGCCCTCTTATAATACCTTTGAAATCTCTTTGCAGTCATTTCCATTGCAGTCCCACTGCTGCCCACTCTCTCTGCTCACCTGATACTTTCAATCAGTGAGCAAATTCTCCAGCTGTGCTTTTTAGCATGATGCAAAACAAGCTGATTAGTAACAGCAGCAACACAAGTAATTAGAAAAAGAAACACAAAATAATTTAAAAAAGGAACCTCCTTGAAAACTGAGTTTTCCTTTAACACTTAAATCTTCTTCCTTTTAGGAAGAAAACTGACATTTAGAACTAAATGTTTGCCTATATATAGCTGATGAACCCAAAATTCATCTTATGTCTACAAAGCACTGGAAAAGAATAACAGTTACTGGATTATTATACCATATTTGTATTTGTATTTGTATTTATATTTAACCTATTTTGAAGGCCATATCTTATTTAATGGAAAATATTGAGCACTCAATCTTCATTTAGGAAGCTATTTTCATGCATACCACATCATAAAGGACTGTAAAATAAAACACATAAATATATCAATGACAGATAAAATAGAACTAAATATATTAAACAATTATTTTGAGAAGAGTGAAGCCCACATAAATTATGAAGACAGGATTTAACACCTTAAACTTTAATTTAAATGCAGGAGCAGATGTGGCTGACCTAAACTCATCAGACACAACAACCAAAACAGCCAGTCTCCAAAATGCAGAGTATGAGAGCAGAAATTTTTGCCATTTTAAGTGAGCTGGGTTGAATCCCACCAATGTGAAATGACAAGAAGAGAAATCAATGGAAATACTTTCTATAAAGATTAGTGAGATTTGGACTGAACACTAAATGGAGAAGCGGGCTGTTAGGAGAAATTCTATAAATTCTCATTGAAAATGTGTATATATATATACACACACACACACACATATATATATGTATATATACATATGAGATTTTGTAAAAACAATTCTTTCTTTCCAGACACTAAAGATTTCATGTCTGAATTCCTCATGAAATATGATCATGAGGAATCACATATCTATTTCTGAAGATGCTCTGTACTGTATTAACTACCAACTCTTGCTATACTTTCTGAGAGGGGAAGTAAAAGGAATGACAGAATGCAGAAAATAAAATGGAATACATCCTTCAGGGGTAGGGTCCTCTTATAAAGGTAGACGTGCAAGAATGAATTGAAATGTATCTGGAGCAATGGGGAAATCTGAAGTCCTAGTTCCTGAAACCCTAATTTCTACAACTTTTTTCACCGGGAAATTTTCTAAATTAAAAAACTTAACGGTGTTTAGAGTGAGGTAGCTACTTTCCAGTTGGGTGTTCTAGCTGGAGAGTTTGATCTTCTTTTCCCTTACCCTCTTTTGACTCTCTGTAACTATATATTTTACACTGCTTTGTATAAAGCATCAAGCACCAAACACAAGAAAGCCTGACTGCCTTTTAGCTATTACCCCCTTGTTGAGTTTTGAACAGAGTTTAAATCCCTGCTTGCTGAATATTTCCCAAAAACAGATCTTCTCTTCCCTTGCCAAGTATTTTAGATGTATTTATAATAATAAATGGAATGGGTATGGTATGCATTTGGCTTAATTGTCTATCCGCATTATGTGCTAGCATGTTCTCTCTCACCTTTTGACCAAGCTGAGATTCCTCATATTCAAGTCTAAAATAATCCAGATGTGTTTTCCAATCTCTAAAATAGATTCTTTTCTAGAAAAATATATGATAAAAGTTTAGCCAAAAAAAAAAAGCATGTTGTGACACACTGCACGCTCTTCTGGTCAAATGGCTGTTCTTGGCAGTTTTACTAAGTAGTACAGACATAGACAAAATCCCTCCATTATCACAGACAGTTTAACAGAAATAGGCTCTGGCTTCCTAAGCCTATTTCTTAATTCCAGCTTCACAGAGATACTGAATCTTACACAAGTATCTTGGTCCACACTGAGACAGGATTTATACATACCTGGGGCTTCCCGTTGGGTATTACAATCCAGGCATTTAATTTCTCTTATCTAGCATGTAAGATATCTGAGCACTTACTCCCACATTTTGAACCCCACTCCTTAAAGTGATGGGTGACAAAGCTTCAGGTTTTTTATTGCCAAGTTTTCTGAAATGCCCACGTCCCTTTTTAATTCTCAGCGAACGTATGCTGCTAGCTTAGCCTGAGTACTTGTAGCTTTGCTTCATTTCTCATCTGCTGTCATTCCTCCTCTTCTAGGTTAATTCCTTCCACCTCTCATTTCACATGCTACTAGAAGCAGAATATCATCAGGCAGACATCACTGAGTATTTGTTTTTATCTCTTCAGTTTGGTTGGTTGCTGTTAACAAAATCCTCTCAGGGTAATTTGAGAAGTGTCCTTTTACATCACCTTTATGCTCTCATACTCTGGAAATGAACTGTAAGACAGTAATAAATAAATTCATACAAGATTTTTTTTTCCTCCCAACAGATTGTGTAACTGCTTGTTTGGCTTGGGGTAGTATATCCAAAACACCCCAAGAAATGCTTACATAATGGAAAAAGAAGGACGTATTCTAAAAGCATCTGTTAAGGATAGGAGAAATGTGTAGCTGCCTTGGCCTACTTAGTGAATGCGTATTTCTGCATGTAGGAGCTGAGAAATTATGGGAGCAGGAGTTTTCATATGACAGCCCTGTCCCTATCCTGAGCTGACTACCCACTGAGATCAGCCTGAGTTGCCAGTTTGGGAACAGAGGCCCACGGCTTGTTAAAGCTGAGCTACCACCTGAGCTCTGAGGGTTATGTGTTGGTGCTTGGCCAAATTAAATCACACCTGCTTTTGAGCTAAACCTTCTTGCTCTAGAGATCACCTTGCAGAGGAGACCTGTCATTTTAAGCACTTGCCTGTCTTCTAAATATTTGTGCCAACTGCTGTGTTTCAAGTTTCCTTCAAAGTCTCACAGGACTCCACTACCCCATCTGGGTCATTGATGATTCCTTATTTGTAACTCTGGTTACAAAAACTGCAGTCACACATACCAAATGTTTAACCTTTTAAATCTGTATCAGTGACAGTAATATGTGGAACTTTTACCTGATGTCAAAACACTCTGTGAATAAGGTCATCTGGCATTTGTTCAGTTTCTTCACAGGCGTTTGGAGGTCACTTAGAAAGACAGTGGCATAAGTGGAAAAAAATACACATCTCCCGAGTTCTCCATCTCTTAGGCATTTCCCATGAAAAAAAAAGATCTTTAATGTATACCTGAAAAGTCACTCAGAGACATGCAAAAAGAAAGCTGTATTTTAATAATGCCAGGGAAGACTGAAAGATCTAATTATAAATTACGCTTCTTTCAGAGCCACAGAGCTCTGATTAAGGCCTGTTACTATATGGCCATTGAAAATATTTCAGGTTTATGAGCTAGAGCTGAGACTACTGGCTGTTCAGAATAACATTTAGTTTCCAGCTAAAATATTTTGCAGCCACATAGGTAAAAATCTATGCAGAAACTTTATGTCTTCATACTTTGATGATACGTGAAAGTCATTACAGATACTTTATGTCTTCAGTTAGATGCAGTCCAGAATGGCAATAGGTCCCTTAAGCACATAACATTAATGCAAATTGTACAGTCCTTTCTGGAAATGCACTCTGTGTCTTATAGCCAGATAACTGAAAATTTGTCATGGAATTCCAGTCAAAGGACTTGCCACCCAAATTCTCCTTTTCTTTCCTATAATAATCATCTCCCCCAGCCATGAATGCTTTATCTCCAGTGTATTGCTAATCCTCAGAAACAAAGTTTCTGAATTGAGGAAATGGGGTGAGACTGAGAGAGTGAAGAAGCCCATGAATAAGAAATGGAGACTGTGAACCATCTGTTGTTAAAAGAGAAGACAGATAAATTCAGATTTATGCAGGATAATTTTAAGGCCCATCTCTAAATTGTGCTTGATGGTTCATATTGTTAAGAACAGACTTGTCCTCTTGTATGCAGTTAAGGTCCTTAATTTATTTTGGGGATTACAGTTTCAGAATTGCTAAGCGACTCACAGTCAGCAGATGATGGAAATTGCATCAGTCCATGTGTCCTCAAAACAGTGAAGTAACTGCTTCATTTTCTCACACCATTACAAAATACTCATGAAATGAGGAGCTTTCAAATTACTGAAAAAGGATTTCATATTTTTTCCAGTAAAGCTGAGCATTATTTTACCACTCTTATTACACACATACTGGCGTATCACAGTTTCTCTCCACTAAACCATAAGAAATCTTAGAAAATATAAATGCATGAATGCTAAAATAATATAGTCCAATCATGGTTTAATTTCCAGGTAATAGTGTTACTGACAGTACATTTTATTATTTGACTTCTTCATTACTTCAAAATTATGAAGTAAGACATCCCTGTCTCCATTTGTGATTTCTGAAACAATGGTAGCCCCTGGTCATTGTTCTGTATCACGTACAATGTTTTCTGAAGGCACGTTGGAACCACTGCAGACACACATAATTTAAAAATACTTCATGGATGCTCTCAGTTCATCCAATATAGTCCTTTGAACTGCTCAGATATTGTCTCCAACAGGGCAGCCAGATAAAGACAAGGTAGAAATCGCAGCTCCAAATTATTCAAAAAATATGTTACCCTGCATTAAAGAAAACTACTGTCAGCCTCTGAAGATTTCTAACACATATTGAGCCACCAGAAGGATGACAGAGACTTGTTAGAAAGAGAGATGGATTGCTATGCTGACTTATCAGCACTAATGTGCAAGTTGTTTTACAGGATGAAAACCAGGAAAGATTTCTGTTCCCATTTCATTCTCCTACAAACCAAGTGGTATATCTGCATGAGACTTCCTGCCAAAAGTTAGCATTTCTGAAATAGGAACCTTACAAACAATCCTAAAGTCAGTTAATCTCGACTGTATAGGAATATATAAACTGTGCACATATGCATATGTGTGTCTGTGTATGTGCTCTGTGATTAAGATAGTTTAAAATTGCCAAGGAAATTCTATTCACTAAACTAGAATTGACAAAATGCATGCAACATTTGTGAGTGCCAAGTAAGACTAATTACAATACTCAGCTGGTTTCCAACAAATGAATGATCTTAACTGTTTGTTTTTCAGCTGCCAGATGGAGTGGAATAGTCTGTGCCATGCATCCAGGGACAAGAAAAATACCTAAAAATTCAGATTTGTGGTTGATTGGTTTTGACAAGTACATTTTGTACCTCCTAACCATGTACATTTTTAATTCCAAATTTCAACTAAAGAAGCAACTTTTTATTTCCTCAACTCTGTCCTAAGGTAAGGTGGCATGATACAACTTTCTAAAACAATGCACAAAACCAGACATTTTTACTGATTGAATTCTAGGTCATACTATCTTGTATTTAACTGATGGTATGTAAGAGTCTGAGCATTGTCTTAATTCCACAAATAGCCCTCTTGGCTTTTACTGATATCAGTGCAGTAGAGTATGAATAAGGTAAAAATGCAGGATTTGAGGACTGCTCACTGTTTAGGGAGGGTTCACAGTGCTACCGACTGTGTTTTGATCAGAAAATAGCAGGACCCAAAAGAGTTTATAAAAGACAATTTTGAAATGAGTGTTCTTAAGTTTGGGAGGAAGCATGGGGTTTAAATAAGCCCAGCTGGCAGCACTGCTGAAGTGCTTTCCATGTCTGGCTGGCATCGGGGAGCCGGATTGTGATCCCCTGACGCAGCTGGACACCATCTCTGTTTGCGTGGCGGAGATGGCACCACATGAGGACTCAAGTGCAAATGAAGTTACTGCATCCAACCCTTTCCCTTGTATAATTCGGGCAATCAGAGGGGAACAATACATTTGAAGTTGCAACTGCTGCTCCAGCCACATCCGGCTGTGTGTCATGACATTTGCAGACTAATAAGCAACCCAGGAAACTCTCCAGAACAAATTTTGTATGTCTGTGTGTATGTATCTACTCTTTATTTGCTTTTAAGCAATTCTGCATGTAATTCAAATCCCTGATGTTTCAAATCCCTTTCCCCTCACTCCATGTACCAGCAGGAGTTTGTTATGTAAGAGAAGTAAAAAAAAAAAATAATCTGTTTTTCACTGCTGGAGACTGAGATGTATACACAATTTTACTATTATGTCCTTATTGCCTGATAAGGACATCTGCCAAATTTACACAATCCACAAACATAAAGGATTTCATCCATCAGTGATTTTACTGTGGTAGAGAATTATAAGCCTAGTGATAATGAATGAAAGAATTAAATGAATAATAATTATTCTGATATAGGTAGAGTCAGAGAACATCCTAATTTCTTCGCATTATAGGACCAACGATCTCTGAGCTATTAAAACAGAGAAATGAAACCCATGCTGGTGAGAATTCCTGGACAGATGGGGGGATCTCTAAGCATCCAGTGTTTCAAGTGCGATTTAAAGGCAAAAGTTAGTTGGCTTTATATTCAAAGTGCAGCTGCAAGACCTGTCAAAATAATTCTTGCATGTATTTTATTTTTTTCTATGATATCTGGTGTTAATGGTTTAGCTCCAGATGACTGATTCAATTTTGTCCGAGTGAAATCTGGACTCTTTTTTATTAATTGTAGATTGGTATATACATATTTAACAAATAGTTACTACCTGAAAGTCTATCTCAAAACCACTACCAATCAAAAAGGTTTCTGAGGATTTTCTTCTCCTTTCATGAGTTAATAAATGGTTTATGATGTCTTCTTTCATCAATTTTTTGGTATGATAATTATTTCCTATACCCATGAGCTCTGAACATCCTATACCTAAAGCTTTTCTTTTGTTTCTCCCTAGCCCCATTGCCTTTGATCACAAAACAGTCCATGCCAAGAGCGACTTAAATTTGTTTCCTTGTGCCATCTGGTGGAGTTTGTTTGTAAATGCGCAGTAGCTTTGAAGTATTTCCCCCACGGTTGCATGGCCACGATTTTCTTTTCTTCTTCTTTTTTGTTGTTGTTGTTGTTTGTTTTGTTATTTTGTTATTTTGTTATTTTTTGTGGGTTCTTTTCTTTTTTCCCTGCAAAACAGTAATGGCTCTGGAAGAACTTTAGCTAATGTGAACATTTAGTATGTGCCACTTAAATACAATGCTACATTTGCATTTCCTTTAAGAATAGAGAAGTACAAAAGTTAAATTTTCATCTTGAAAAACACAATTTTAAAGCAGGGTGAAAAAATTTTCTGTAGTTCGCAGATAATTCTGTATTTTGAGAGCTGTCACGTTTACTTCACAAGCTTTTTCTTTAATACTACTCCAGGGAAACCAATTTATGGTAAATCAAAAATAGCTAAGGGTTTCAGGAAAACTGCAAAAGTCGTCAAAATGCTACAGTTGCTCCTTTAGTAACAACAAAGCTTACTGTATTTCTTAGTTGCGTCAGAAACTTTCATGTAGAAAAATGTGGAACTAAGGAAATTAATAATGTATTGTAAATTAAGTTTATGTGGCTTACTGAAATACTTTGCTTAAAGTCAGTAATACCGAAATAGTTATTGTTCAAGATTAACTTATTTTTTTGATTTGTTGCCATATTTACATTTATATAAATATGATTTGCTCCACTTAACCACATGGTGTAAGTCCATTTCTATTTTCCCCACAAAACTACAGTTTCATTACTTTTATTGGCATAAGTTATTTTTACTGATCATAAAGTTTATGAAACTTGTTTTCTAATAAGAGATGGGAAAGGGTCAAAATTACTTTCTTACACACACACACACACACACACACACACACACACAAAATCCCATCTNAATTTTCCTAAGGAATTTTCCCTTTGTTCACTTGGGTGACAATCTCAAGTAATGTCGATATAGAAATTCATATTTATCTTGCAAGTAAAATAATATCAAAACAACATACATTATGATACTTCCAATATTAAAATTAAAGAGTGATGAGAGACTTTAAAAAGTGGTTCTCATTGAATTTAGTTTTTTTCCAATGGAGTTTATAATTTTCAACTTAAGTGAGAACACCTCTCTTTAGAGTATAAGCCTGCTGTGTATTAAATCCTGATTTTTTTTCTATGTGAGAAAAAAGTTGCATTTAGTTAAGATTTAACTTGGGCTTTCACAGCTTAGATAGCTATTATAACTGAAAGTCTCTCATTTCTGGGCATTCACGTCTGCTTAACAATTAACCAAGAATTACTTTACCAACTGTGTCTAATTTAGCTTTTGTGCCTAATTTCTAGGATTAAATTCAAACCAGATGGTCCCTGAGTGGTAAAATGAGCATAAATTAGTCTTATGTATTGAAATTAACGTGACAAAATATTAAAATGAAACCGAAGTACATTTTAGGTGGTGCCTTGCCTTTTATAAAAGTTAGCATGATGGTGAGAGTAATTGAGCAATCTTGCACTACGGATCTGGAGCCTTAAAAATCCCTCTGTCCAGAGAGTCACTTCCTAGAATGTGGGGTACTTTTCCACAGAAATACACAGAAAAGATGTTATGTCCTTCATTGCGTATGCCAATAAATCAGACAGAAGGAATATCAAGGTGAGATATCTGCTAAGGTTTACAGTGCAGTTTCGGGGCATAGGGTCCCTAAATGAGGCAAACGATTTAGGAACTCTTCTTTCTGTGCCCTTTTTGCTCTCACACTCATCTCCCTCAGCTCAACATACAGTCAGCAAAGAACTCCCTATCTCAGCATGCAAGAACAATCAGAGCTTTAGAATTTAAATTTAAAAAAAGCTGAATTAATTCTCATTATTTTCCTGGAAATTCTCTTTGAGAGGAAGGAAATATCTTTCTTAGACTTTCTTCCTAAAGTTTTGGCATAAGAGGGAGAATCTCCTCACTCTACATGTAGTTCTTATGAATAAGATCTGGGACTTGCACAAACAGGAAGAGATACTTTTTTGAGCAAGTGGGATTTCTGTAAACACAGAGAGATGAAAACCTTCTACTCATTTAAGATATGTTAATGACATAATCTTGCCCAAGAGAGACATACGAATTAATTAAATAATGAGACAGTTTGGAAAGAGGGCTTAAAGGATTAGGCAACTTCAAACTTCCATCATTGTGTTGTAACAGGTGGATGGCCCATCAATATTTATTTTTTTAAGGAACATCAAGCACCTTCAAGTGTTTCCATTTTAGCTCTTGTCTTTGGAATGGCTGATAAGTACCTTCCATCTCCTTCCTCTCATTCATCCTGCTTCTCATCACTTGATACAGTAGCCACCAAAACCATTCTTCAAGACAGCTGTGCCTCCAAGCACAAAGTAAATTATGCACACAAATGAAGACAGAGAAATTGGAGCTGATGTATTGCTTTCTTCCAGGCTTTTGTTCAAAGAACTTCTGCTGACAGTAGGGAGAATAAACTATCATTAGGCCACTGGAATTGTGTCAGAATTAAAACCCTGACCTCAAGTTCTGTTTGTTCTCCTGCCTGACTCACACACACACACACACAAAAAAAAAAGTTTTCCGAACAAAAAGTTTTGGTTTTTTTTAAGATCAAATGGCATTGCGAGCTCCTCACTGAGACATCAGTGCCTATGTCATAGCAAACCAAATCAAGAGGCACTATCACTGTTTTACCCTCAGCTACCCCAGACTTCTATGTCAGTCTACACATAACCACCCTGTTCTTGTTCGACCAAGCTCTGAGCCAACTTGCCCAGCTGTATTTCTGTTTAGGCTTCCTGACCTGGAGTCTGCTTTGCAGTAGGGAGTTTTCTGCCTCCCTTTCCTCTTAGCAAAATGTCAGAGAAATTGGTGCAGAGCACACTGATGCTTGTGCAGTGTCATGGGATACTGAGTGAAGAAAGAGGTTCAGGGAAGCATTCCATGCCCTAGGTCAGCAGGTATGGAAGGAAAGTGCACCAATGCCCCACTCACTAGGCTGCAACCACCCTTTACCATCCTACAGAGGAATGGGAGTCTGACCTTGGGCTTCTGAAGGTCCCAAGCCACCAAAAGGAAGCTTGAATTAACCAAAAAAAAATTAGAGCTGTGCAAGAAATTAGGGAGCCTGGGAAAACTCCACAAATTTGTCTGTAAGAGCAATGAAATTGCCTGTCCTAGAAATAATATTTTTAAAGGAAAGCATGGATCACACATGGGTTCTGAACATACTTTGAGTACCTGTAATACATCTGAACTTACTATCACATTGAACAAAACAGGATGCAGCACTGCATATGTATCCCTATTGTCATGCTTGTTTTACAGCTATAGTTAAAGGTTTCTATTGAAAATTTAGGTTTCTGACATCTTTTAGTAATCATAACACTTGAATTAATACCATTAAGCTTGGAGGGATCTTTATGATTAACTTCACTGATGAAGAGGAATCATTAATGAAAAAAAACAAAACCAAACAGAACAACAACAAAAAACACCACCCCAAAACCATCATCTAATTGCAAAACCCTTTCTAAATTAGGGATAAATCTACTGAAGCAAATTTAAAGAAACAAGTCCTTCCTTATGGTGAACCTGTCTCGAACATACACACAGTTCTTTTCTATAGTTTGATATATATTTTTCTGTGGACATTTTGCCTGATAGGATATTTTGGGGGAGGGGAGGAGGGTTTTTTGATTGTTGTTCAAGTTTCCTGCATCTCTGGTTTGTCTACATCCACCATATAATATACTGTGGTCATACAATCACAAGTTTGAGGCAGTTATGTCTCTTGAGCTGGCTCAAAAACTCTTATGAGTTATGATACAGAGTCAGAGGTGAAATCTCTTAATAGAAGACTTCACTCTTATGAGAAAATATTAGCTGGAAGTATTAGCAGGACCTAATCCCTCCAGCTAGATTGAAAACAGCAGACAAGATGTGGTTACCTCCTTGGTAAATCAAGAATCAAAGAGCAAAAGGAAGGAGAGAAAAACGTTATGGTGTTTTTCAGATTGCACAAGACCTTCACTTAGATAAGAAATTCCAGGATTTTCAAGAAAGTTGAACCAAGCATTGAGTATCAAAAAGTGCTTTGTCAGCACCCTTTTGCAGACCTCATAAATTCTATCTTCTGAAAGCTTTCACAGACTAGAGGAGATTTTTTTCTTAGAGGCACCAGAATTACATTTTAAAGGTACTAAAAGAAATTGCACAAAGCTTCTTAGAATAATAGAATCACTTAGGTTGGAAAAGACCCCTAAGATCATCAAGTCCAACCATTAATTCAGCACTACCAAGTCCACCACCTAATTATGTCCCTAAGTGCCACATCTGCACATCTATTAAAGATATTCAGGGATGGCTACTCAAGAGCATTCCTGAACAGCTCTTGTTTTTCCTCAGCCAAATGTTAGTTGGCTGTGCTTGAGTTGGTTGGGGAGAGACTGTATTTTTCAGAGGCTTCATCTGGGAGCCCTTCCTGGTCAAACAGAAACCAGGAGAGAAGGATACCAACCCTGATAAACTCCTCAACTTCAAGTGGTCTTTAACTACACATTCTTCAGAGTATTTTCTGATTTCCCATGTACCTGGGCTAATTTTGGAAAGCAAATGCTCTGTAAGATGGAGCTCCCAAACCTCCCAAAAGCAGGTATTTCCAGGAGAGAGAAAACAGGTCATAGGTGTTCTCTTTGGCTGAAGAGCTGTGCTGCAGGCTGTCAGCATCCTTCCCAGCACCAGAAATGTTTCATTTCCATCTGAATAACCTCACCACCACAGAAGGAGCACCACAGAAGGAGTGGTGATGTCTCTCCCCCATTCTGCCCTGTCTACCCACACAAATGCAGCTTGTTCTTTGGCATTTCTCAGCTACCCACAGAAGAAAAGTGACAAATTTGAGCTCCATCTGTGAGACAGACCCAGACCTCAAGCCTTAGCCTTGATAGGAGATGACAGGCTTCATTGCTGCAGCATGAGAGAGAAATCCTGCTCAGCTTTCTCAGGAAATAAGGTGTACAACTTCAGCTGTGGTTGGGTTCAGGTCTGCAGTAGTAGCCCTGGTTTAGGTGCCCATGTCACTCCATGCCCTGGAGTGACAAAGAATTTCACACAAACCCTTGAATTTGATGCCTGCGCTCCTTCTCAGTGTGCAGTTTTAGCTTGACAACCTAAAGAGTGTGGCTTCTGAGGCCACCCATGCATTTTTTGTTAAGTATATGCTTATATGTCTTCATTTATATGCAATTTATATGCATACGAACAAGTCGGTACACAGTTTCCAAACTCTCAATCTCTCACTAAAAAAAAAAAAAATAAAACCAAATCAAACCAGCCCCCCTCCCATCCTGGGCACTTACTGATTTCCAATTCTAAATCTGACAGCAAAACAGATGGTGGAGAAATTGCATTCCCACAAGTTTCCTGAAAACAGGACATTGGTTTATTTGACAAGCTGTAGGAAAAACTGAATACCCATCTCTCCACAGAGCGTCAGCAAACAAGAACAGTAATGGAAGTCTCAACCACTAAGAGCATTTTATCTGGATTTTGTGTCCTATTGGGTGTAGAGAACTAATCTAGAAGTCGGGAAGACCCCAGGACATAAGCGCTGCTATATCCTCTGCTAACAGTGCAGTACATTGGAAATTGCTCTGCAGAGATGCATGGCAAGCCCTGCTCACTTTGCAGAAACATGTTTGTCCTGCCTGGGTCTTAGATCACGTGCCAGAGCTCAACTTGACCCTAATTAACAGATGTTGCAATGGAGAACTTATTGCCAAGGGACTATTGATGGTTCTGTATGTGACAACATAAACATATTCTCTCTTCAGCAGGAAAAAGAATTAGTAAAGCCTTTATTCACAACATAAATGACATGGAAAAATTCAGAAGAAATGAATGTTTTAAAGCCTGAACCATGTAGGGAGAGTTCCAGTGAAAACTCTGTGTATCAATATTTTATTCTGAAAATGTATGAACAGTAAAAGAATCTAATTCATGAATCTTCATAAATATTAGATTATTCTAAATGCATTCATCATGGAATTCACCCATCATTTGTTCACAGCTTAAAGGTGAAGTGATTCTCAAGATCCTCTTCATTTTCCAGGATTAGACTTTGATGTTCTTCTGACTTCTCTGACTCATTCTTCTTTTTTCCTGACAGAGACAACAATCGTTGCAGAATAATGAATTTGAAAAATTCATCCTTTGATGAACAATCAGAAAAAGAAAGAAGTTCACACATTATTAAATCCACAAATATGCAGATAAGAGAGCTTCTTACTTTCATTTCTCTTGATGAAACTGTAGGTTTAATCAGCAAATTCAGTATTTTGTCTAATTTGCCAGAATACCTAATATGCATTCTCTTCACTATCTTTCATTGAATATATTTGAGAATACCCACGTAACAGATCTTTTCTAAAAAGCAGGGATAGAATTGTATTTTTTCCCAGAAATTATACAGAAAAACTTTATTAGTGGTTTTGAAATAAAATGGTTTTTACTATAAAGGGCAAGGCATCAGTGCTTTTCTCTGTGAAAATAAGACTTATTTTGGCACATAGAAATTTCAGATGTTGATTCCAATGGCAGATGTCTACATTTGTTTAAAGTCTTGGGTAAATTTCCTTTGACTGCTGGATATCAGAACATTTATGGAAAGGTGTCTACATCAGAGCTGTTTTTTCAATTACCCTAAGTCTGTGGAAAGAAATAGGCATTTCTGAGATGTAATCACAAGTTCAATGGAGCACTTTTCTGTCTGTTTCTTTCCACTGACTCTCAAGGTTGTCTAGTGTGAATGTGACATGCTCTACAATAAGAGAAGTAGAGGAGTACAGCTGGCAACAAGCTTTTGTGGGAATCTGGAAGTCTTTTGAAACCATCAGCAAAGAAAATAATTCCTGCCTATGACACTGCAAGAGTTCAGGATCTTCATTATCTACATCTCGAGTGGATTATCCTGAGAGCTTAGACTGTGTATTTAAGTTGAATTGCATAATGATATCTTTGTATGATTGAAGGGAAAGGGGAGACGTATGACCTTCTAAAAATAGGCATGCTCCAGATGGAGAGAAGGACAGAGCAGGAGCTGCAGCTGGCCTAGCATCTGTCACTGCATCTGGGGTTCTCTCTAAAATCCTGTTTTCATGAGTTTCTCCTCTTTGAAAATCTCTTGAAGAAGACCTCACTGGATGGGGCCATTCCAGAAAAGAGACAGTCTATGCAGAGGCATTTCATGATATGCATGATTGAGCAGCTGCATTCATGAGATTTAGGCAAAACTGGCTGGATCAGAGGATTAGACTCTGAACCTAAACAGTAAAGGCAGGTCAGATGGCTTCCCATTGGTGCTTTGTCTACTGAGTGGTGGGACAAGCTGGGCCACAGGAGCAGGACAAGACTTATGTACAAAAAAAGTTCTCTTGCCCCACTTGCTCATCCTTTCTTCGTTCATCTGTCACACTGCAAACTTGTGGAGGTAGAGAAGGGATATATTGTTTCTTCCAAGTACCAATTCAGAGTACAAGTGAATCAGATGAGCAGTGTGTGAGATGCCTTATAAATAGAGATGACTAGAGTCTGAAATAGCTCATCTGAGAAAGTACACAGAGATACAATCAAAACACTCATGGGTGAATGAAAAATACAATCTGCTTGACATCTTTAAAATGGTATGTTGGGGGTGTGTGCTCTCTAATGCTTGCAAAATGCCATCCTGTGGGGCCACCCATAGAAAAAAATATCAAAAAAAGGGCAAGTGATCTTGTATATAAGAGTGTCTTCCTAACTTCTGAACAAGGCATTCAATACTTACACATAAATATTACACTTCTCAAGACTCCAAGAATCACCCTTACTGAGAAAGAGATGTTGCCAACTTGCTTCTGGTATAAAATGGGTTGAACACAATAGATGTAAGAAGTAGATAATTCAATAGAGTAGTTGTGGGTTACATAGAAATTTCCTTTCAATGTCATCTTCTCCAATAAAAATGCAAATATAAAACTCATTTAGTTACATGAGCACTTAATAGATCTTAGTGAGAGCAAAACAAAAGTGTTGGACTGTTCTTCCAGTACATTATGGTCACATCCTATTCCTTCACTAATGTTCTTTTAGGAGTCACTTGCTTCTATTATTTGAAAAGGTCACAACTCATAGGCCAAATGATTCTGTACTGCCATAAGTCAAGTTTCAAATTAGATGAATAATTTAATGACCTCTGGCTGCTGTTGTCTTTATAATACATGGCTTGTTAGAACATTTTATTTGTGAGGTACAGTTAAATTAATATCAAAATCAGCAACCCCATGAGGTAGAGCAGTTCATCTCGCCTGGCTTTAGTCACCTAACTCAGCTATCACGTTTATAGGGCACTATGATCTGTATGAACAACAGATTTTAGTGTTTCTCTTTTTCTACCCTTACTTCCTAAGTAACAAATGATTTTATTTATGGGCAGATCATATACACATACAAATATATATATAAATGTTCATGTTTACATTTATATGTAAAGATATAGTGCTTCATACTTCTTTGGCTATACTGCTATGCTTTGCTTTCATTTTTTGAGACTGGATAATGTTCTCCTTCAATCAGTTTTCATTACACCAGCTGTCAATTATCTTTCTATTAACCTGAAGACAAGATCACTCTGCTCTTAACTTTCAGAAATTTACATGAAGAGTGAACAGGACTAACATTTCCACAGTTCCTAGTTCTTGAAGAGCACCTTGATTTTCCAAGAGAATTTAGAGATATGCCACCAGGCTGAATGTCAGGGATTCGGAGGAAGAACTGAAGTATTTGATTACTAGAACTGACAATTCACAGTGATTTACCTTTAAATCTTATTTCTCTAGCTGTTAAAAAGTAATGTTAGCACTACCAAATGTTAATATTATTTTAGAAAGCTCAGTTATAATGGTCATGGCCAGTTTGGGTTTGCTAACTCACAGCAAACTAACGGAATTGTTGGAGCAGATGTTAGCTGTGTTATAATTTTGCTAATGACACAACACCACTTTCTTCCCTGAGAGCATTTCAGCCATTTCCTTCTGACTTTGCCTACTAATGCTGCCACCACCACGGAGTCATATTATGTTTTAATTCTTTTTTCTAATGTATTTTTATCAACAAAGGTTGTCACCATGAACCTGGAACCTGTATTTGACCTGAAGCATGGGAGAAAACACAGCCCCTCCCAGGTAAGTGAACACAGATGGGGAACCTTAAGGATCTCTGTACAAGTACAGTACTTGCATCTACTGAAGAGTGAGACACTAAGACTGGGAGAAATCAGAGAACACATCTTCACAAGCATAATATATAGGAATGCTTTTCAGGGTATGGGAGATTGTGTGTGTGCTTATACACAGACATACAGACAGGTATGCTGAGAACAGAGAAGGTAAAAAGCCAGGGAGAATATATTAGTTACCAGAGTACTGGAGAAAAACATGGGAAGTTCACCTGTGCCCAAAGTGTGCAAATGTTACATGACGGTGAAGGTACTCAGGAAAGAGATTTATGAATGAACATTATAGTCAAAAAAAAGTGGCCTCCAGCTTTCCTATTTTACTGAATGATGGTTTTCTTACAAAGAAAGAGGATTGCTGTATATGTCTAGTTGTCAGCACTGAGATCTGTAAAACATACAACAGGAGCTCTGAACTGCAAGAGCCAGGGAAAACAAATGCCAGTGGCCACACTCAGTAAGTATAACCAACATTAGTGCTTGGCAGGAGGATGTAAATAGCAAAAACAGTCACTGCTTTAAGTAGAAACATTCATCCTTAGAGAAAAAAAAATAGCAAATCACCAGACTGGACTGAAAAATTTAATTTTTAAATTCATTGCATAAAGAATCTATCATTAAAAATGCTATCTAGAGCAGAAAAAATGTCAAAATAATATATATACACAGTAAGAAAATTTTTGAGGAAACAGCGATGACTTTAACAATCTATTTGAATCCATTGAATCTATTTTCCAGTCCTGATCTTTTGGGGACTAATACCTTAAAAGTGATGAATTTCATGCCACAACGCTTGGTCAGATTTCAACAGGAACCATTCCTTGCCAGTTGACTTCTCAGTAACAAAATTTCATTCTGAATTAACACTAGAGAGCTGGTATCTTGCTGCAGATGAATCTTGCTCTGTAATTAATACCTATTATATATACATTGAGTTTCTTTGGGAAATACATGTTTGAAATGGGAATTATAGCAGAATATTGTTGGTTTCACCACAGATCCTCTGTTTTGTTTACAAGTTCTATACACAGACCAGAATGTTTTTCAGATAAGGATGAAAGTGCAAATAAATATGTAAAAAGCCAATACTATTTATTTTGGTAATTATGCTTTCTCTTCAACTAAAGTTACAGGTTATTTTCAGTTTAGTGCTTAGAGGGTAGTGGATCATTGAAGCAGGGAACCCCTAAAATAAAGAGAGATTGAGCCGAGAGCAACCCAAGTCCGACCAATATGGTTAATCACACGTTCTCCGTTTATTCTGCTTAAGATGCCAGCTTATATACAGTTCTATATAGTTTATAGTTAGAGCAACACTTTCATTGGCATACAGCACAGAGAAAAATGCAAACGCACATTGTTTAACTTACTCTTAAAGTGGCTAAAGCATGCCCAGTGATAATTGCACTCAGTGACCTCTAGGAAACCCACTATCTCACATTACTACCTTAATATCTAATTTCTGCTGTGCAGAAATCTGCACCACAGCTTCAAGGCCAAGTCTCAGGGTCAGGCCTCAGCCAGGTGGGTTCTGCTGGGTAGTATTCTGTCTTATTCTAAATACAGATCATGCCCTCTTTCTCTCATAAAATCTGCTACAGATCATATCCTACAATTTTGTTTACTGATTCTTTAAAATGTACTATTTTTTCAATTAAATATACTCTTACGAAATCTTCATTTTTACCCAACAACCCTAGCCTTAGTAAACATCATTCTTGGACCTCAATCTTGTGCTCTCAGGATCATAGCTCTAACAATCTGCATTTATCTTTATGATTATATCTGATGGTTTTTAATATGTTCTTGGGAGGGCACATATAAATGTTAGCTGGCAGTGATTTTACCTTGCACCCAGTTTTTGGTAAATTGTAGTTAAGAATAATGGATGAAATCCTGGTATTTTGCATTCTTTGTAAGATTGTGATTAAAAGTAAGTTACAAAGTAACATAATTTTTTCCTGCTTAGCCTCTGTTAAGAGAGTAGTTTTTCCTAGAATCCCAGAAAAGCTGTATTATGCAATAATGATTCCTTAAGACTGTAAGACCCCGTTCTTCTCCTTATTATTAACAGAATATACATTTTTATACACACACTCACTGCAAGTATCCATGCGCTCAAATTTCTAAATATATTAATATGAAAACTTATTTATAAGCACGACAAAAGCTTTATTGAACTTTAAGCCACAGTCAAGTGACTGCATTTTAGTTATGGCTCATTTCACAGCTCATAACAGAGATAGGCTGGAGAGCTGATACAGGGTCCAGTGAGTCAGCAAAAAACTGTTTTGTGGAGGCAGCAGAAAACCACACAAGTTCTAGTTCTGAGCAACGGTGTCTCAGTGGCAACCAGACAGACAGACAGACAAGGTTGCCTCAGGCTTCAGATAAGCAAATGGGCAGCAACTGCATTTCAAGCCATTAAAATTCTCAGAAAAGAAAAAAAGAACCTTTTATTCACTGAGCTCTGGGTCCATTTTGTCCTATATTGTCCAAGAGGAAAAATGTTTGCAAATCTCATGCATAAATATTTTACAAAAAGTATGATGAATAACTGCAACAGTTTCCTAAGCACATCCATTGTTTGTGGCTCCCATTACAGGTATCTGACAATGGACAGATATATAAGGAATCAAATGTCATTACAATAACTGGTTGTTACTATATGAGAAGTTAAGTTAAACATAAAGTATTAACTGAGGAATTATTTGATTTTTTTACACAATGTTGAAGCAATTTCTTTATTGAACTGAAGAAAATGGAATCACTGCTCTGAAGATGTTTAAGGAAACAAAACATTGGATTAGAATTACCTTTTTTATGTATGCAATTTTAAAAATACTTCTTTTAAGAACCAACGAAACCAAGTGTCTTAGTGGTGAACTGAAGTATCCCAGAAATCAGGCATTGGATACAACTAACACCCAGCCTCTCCCCCATGCAAGGCACTGAGAATACAAGGGACAAGTTCAGCACAGCAAAACCCACTTGCACACATGGAATTAATCATGCCAACGTCTCTTCATGAGTATCAGCTTAAACACTCAAATTTCCATATACTTTAGTAAATCTCATTCTCCTTCATCCCACTGTCCAATCCTCATTTAACTAAACCTCCTCACTGGTGGTACCATTATGAAATAATTTATATCCCTAATAGAAAATATTTACTTCCTTAATTCTCCCCCTGAGGAATTTTATCTAGGCACATTAGTGTTCTCACTTTATTTCTGCCCAGGCTTTCTATTACTGCAGACTTAGGAATTCTTGACAAAACAACAGTGAATGTTTACTTGCAATTAGCTTTCATAATGTAGCTAATTCTAACAATGAAGTAAAATTCACCTTCCTGGCCTTCACATGACTTTGAAGAAAAATCCTGATAAAATCCATATGAATTTTAAAAATATTTGCTGTAGTCTCTTTTTCTCAGTGTTATAATTTAGGGTTTCTTCATTTTTCCTCTTTTTCTTTAATTTTTTTCTTTTTCTCTATTTTTTCTTTTATTTTCTATAATAATTTCTGAAGAAGAAATGATGGAACTTTGATTACCAAAAAACATACTGAGTAAAAGTGGTTGTGCAACACTTATTAGGTTCTTCTGGTATCTTCATCACTCTATTGGAGCAAAGAAAACAGTTCATTAGGACTGCATCTGCAAGAAGAGGGAGTGAGAATCAATAGGAGAAGAGCTGTGCTGAGAAATACTGATAATGAGAATTGGATGTCAAACTGCTGTGCATATTTCAGCTCCTATAAATGGAAATACTTATTACTTCTGCACCAAATATAATTTTTTATTTACATACAGGAACACAAATAGATATAGGCATAGGCATATGCATAGACATAGATAGATTATATAGATACAGATATAAGTAAAGATAAGGAAATAATCCACTTTTCAACTTTGTGTTTTACATCTGTGGTGATCACATTGCACACATTCTTAAGTAAAAACCTTTATACTTTGTGTCTGGTTGTGCCAGACAGTGTTACAAAATATTTATATTCTGTTCTTTGTTTTATTATTTTAATACACTTCTCTGTGGATTCAAGGAAAGCCAATACGAACAGTGTTATTGCGATTAGTCCACTTTTATTTTGCAGATTTATAGCCTTGGTTTCAGCTACAAACTCTAGGATGTGAAATAAAGCTTAATAAATGGCAATGATCAAGAAAGTCACTACAGAAGTACCTTTGATCCAAGCCAGTTTACTAATGTGCACGTGTTCCCTAGGAATAGTGAAGTCCACGAAGCACAGATTAGTGATACCCAATTCAGAGATTATTGCATTACATTGATTTCATGGTCATTGCTCTATTTCTTCTATTTCTTGGTTATAGACCCTGTGCTGTATCAAGAGGATACTGTGGAGATCTTAAACTAGAATTTCTCTGGCCTTTAGGAAACCTTTTCACCATAACAGGCATATGCCAGGCTAGACAACTGTAAGAATGTGCCCTAGGAGGTTTGAAAGCTCATGCTCCTGTATGACCTACAAAGCGCTACCAACACCCTGAAATAGAAAGTCAGGTCCTCCCCCTGCAAAACAGAGGTGCTGATGTTTCAAATTCTAAGGTCTTTTCCAACCTTCCATCTGACACAAGTCAAAAAACTGACAAAGACTGAGCACTTCTTTATAACAGCAATGAATGTTTCTTGATTGGAGACATGAATCAAGCACATGGAAAATACCATATAGTTCTTTGTTATCCTGTTTGCCCAGGCACAAGCTTGCTTTGAGTGCTTCTCAAAACAGTACAAAAGGTACAATAACTGATGCAAATATTGCCTTGGTACTTAAAAGAGTGAAAACCCTGCCATTTGTCAAAATAAGCACTGACAGTTTCAGTATCTGTGTGAAGGAAAGAAATCTAGTGCAAAATGAAGCACATGGACAGAGTAGCCAGCCAGCCTTTAACTTGAACATTTATCATTTTTTCTTCCTTTGTTTTACCTACTGCCTTAATGTCAGTCAATTTCTTTTAAAATAGCTAGGTATATAATATGGCAACAGTAAGCTCAAACAAATACTGTGAAATATACTGATGTTAACCATCACCTCAGGATCTCTGAATGTTAAACTTAACACAAATACGTGAAATTTAAAATGCTCACAGAAAATTAATATTTAATTGTTGTTAGTTATTTTTCTATGCCTCTCACTCACTCTATACAACTTATTTTCGATCAAACAATGAGGTACCTCCAAATAGCCCTAATTGGATTTATTTTTTTCTTGCTCAGCAAAGAATTTTAATTTACTTTCGGTCCCCATGATATCAAGCTAAAAATACTAACATTTATCCACTATTTGTGCTTGCTTCTGTACATCCTGAGGCTGTATCTGTATTAACAAATAGGGCAGGCCAGAAGGATCAGGTCTGTACAGCACAACAATTGGAGCTAAGGGCTCATGGTCATGTCAAATGCACTTCAAAGGGTTTCGCTACAGATCACCCCACAGGCTGGATGCTTGTTAGCAGCTGAAGCTCATTAGGTGGGTCCGTCCGTGGGATCAATTTTCCATTTTGGTTTCATCCAAAGGAAATTCAGTGAGCCCGCTTCAAGACAGCTTTGCCATGTGTACTGAAGAGAGGTATATGAGGCATTCAAAATTGCACTCCTGATCCAAACTCAGATGCCCATGTAAATGCATCTATTGAATTTAGCTGAAGCATTTATGCAGCAATGGAAAATAGGGGAAACAGACATTTGAGGAAGTAATTTTGGGGAGGAGTAGCATGTATTTTTTATTTGAAGTTTGGCTTTTGCTTATTTTAATCACTCTTAGAAAATCCTCACATTTTTCATTTGTGTTTCCCACTTTCCTCTGAATCCTGGATGGCCTGGTAATCTAATTAAATTTAATCTAATAAATTACTTTAGCCTGCTGTTTTGTAAATCAGTATTAAACCCTATGTGTTTTGTAAATCATATTGCTTTGACCTACTGTGCATTCCAGCAGTCCAAGTGAGACTGTTTTAACTGTCTTCTGCTAAAGTACTCCTTTTCCTGTCAGTTCTCATAAGCAGAAGGACAAATTAGCTATGGACTTCTTTTCCACAAAGCAGTTTTGCCATTCACCACAAATTTCATTGCACTTTGAGTTCTTCTTGTGAACTGTTTTATCTGCTTTCTGTTTCAGTTGTCAGCTCTTTGCTTTTTCTTTTCTTTGCCTCTCTCTTCATTCATCAGACGTGCTTCTCTTCTGGAACGCTTTTCTGACTCTGTGGTTTCCCAGCTGTGGCTGTGTGGGTAAGCATGCCTTTCCCTTACTCAGGCCCTGATTTTCCATATTTCATCTCCCTGTAAGTGCTAAGAGAAAGGCAGTGTTAAACTGGAGCTTACCGAGACTCTCCATCAGCGACTTTCTGTGATTACTTATGCGCTGCCAATGTCTTCAGTTTGTGTCAGGGTCCCAGACCTTTTCATCTGTTTCTAAGGCATGCAGAATCCAAATCACCTGCTCCTTGGGAAGAGAACAGAATTAATATCTTAAAATTCTTGTTTTGAAAATGTGATTTTTTTGAACTGAACTGCCAATGGAATCTCATCCTTCACCTTTTTATTACTACATGTGATTCTTAATCTAGTTAAAGCTAACATCTTCTTACTGTTTTTCACTGGTTTAGATCTTTTAACCTTTTTACATTTTTTCACTTTTGAAGGATGAATAAGAAAAGTAAAAATTGCATCTGAATAAACAGGAACCTAGTAATTCAGTTAAATTCAGTATATTTTTTTTCTCTGAAAACCTGAAAGTAGAAAACATCCAGTATCATTCCCTTCCTGATCAATTTAATTTCTGAAAGAAATTCTCAACACAGGCCAACATGTTTTATGAATCATCACCTCTTATTTCCCCTTTTCAAGACTACTTTGAATGTTCCCAATTGTTGATAAGCACTAATAAAAAGCTGTTTATCTATTGGTTTTTGGGCAGCTGGAAGATACATTACGGTATTCAGGTAACTGACAAAAGCAGGAGGGAAAACCTTCCACCTGGAGTTTATTTATGGTAATATTAAATTCTTTTGTGCTGTTTCAGCTATGTGGGCACATGATAAAATTTTATTGCCTTATGACAAAACAAAGTTCTTCCTTTATAATGAGCCAAACTCAGTCTTAATGACTCTTCATGTTAGAATATGCATATGTTTGGAAAATTTGCATGTAACTGCAAGTTACTAAGGAATGTGATAAAATGGTTAGAGATAGCATGGCTTGTATTCAACCTTAAGCAAATGAATTAAGATTTGATTTGCTTGGGTGGCTTAAAATTTCTGAACTTGAGTGCATGTCCTTGTTTCTACTTTTTACTCTATGTTCTGAACTTGAGTGCATGTCCTTGTTTCTACTTTTTACTGTATGTTATGTAACATGGTTTATAAAATCAGCACACTTTGTAGATGCAGTGAATGTGCTACTTGTTTAATTTTTAATATATACAAGATCTGGGTTTTAAATGTATTAAGTTCATCACTTTCCAGGAGATGTCATGCTTCTGTATCCATGACACAATTTGTATGAACTTAACTGCAGAGTTAATAAGAATTCTTTTAAAATTCTGTACCAAATGGAGAACAAGGAAGAATAAAGAACAAGTCTTCCACATATGAGAATACAAAGGTGTAAACATGACAGAACTGGGGAGGAAAAGTTTCATCATTTAGAAGTAAATAGATGTATCTAAACAGAAACCAGAGAAACACTCTATGTGCTCCATTATACCACATAAGATAGGCCATCAAACATATAATGTGATATCTAATATTTGTCCAGTGAAGAAGACCTTTTAAATATGCAAGAGCTGGAAATTATAGGTTATTTACAGTGGAAATGTCAATGCTAAATTCCTTAGCCATGAATAACAAACAATAAACACTTTCTGAACTTCATTGGACAGTCTGTCATGGAAAAATTGTTCATAGTTTTTTTCTTTCCATATCAGTAGCAGCTAACTTTAGCTTCATAAACCTCAAAATGTCACTGCTATATGTGTTATTCTAAACTTCTCTTTGGGTTGGAATGAGCTGTTATGGTTCAGATTATGCAATATATATATAGCATTATTTTTTCTTGAAGTGAAGCCTGCAATTTGAACACCTGCACTTCTTCAAGCAAACCAGTAAAATGACCATGGATAGTACAGGACTATGCAAGACTCAGGATGACCCACAAAGAAACCTTCACCAGGAAGCCCTTAATGTAGAGGTCAGAATAGTCATCTACTATTCTGTGTCGAGATTTGGGAATCCTTTTATGAGGGTAGGCTCAGACCATTAAATCTACGCTCTTCTTATTTTTCCCTCCCAATAAATACATGGCTCAATTTGAAATCCAGTTTGGAATTCAATATTTGGTTTAGCATGAAGCTGTGCCTGGCAACTTGAAGCTCTGTGCCTGTAGTAATTGTGGTCATTCGCTGCACTGTTGTACATGTTCTGCCTGACATTCATTTACTGTCCTTTTCCTACTCTACACTGAGCACCTGCATATCACTTGGATCCAATTCACCCTCTCTGAAGCAAGATACATCTAGCAGCTTCCTGTGTCTGCAAAAAGGCCACTCACAGAAAAAAACTTATATCAAACTCAGACAACAGGTAGCTCCTCTGAGGCTAATGTTCTTTTCTGGAAATACTAATGCATATGTGCATAGCTGCTCAGGGATTTCAGCACCAGGGTGACTTCTTACAGATCCCAAATAATATTGCATTTTATTTTGAGCAAGGCTGACTCTTTTATGAAGCAAACACCAGATTTGAAGACAAATCATATCTGTGTCATATTACACTGATGAACGTGAAATGAGATTTTGGATATATCAAGACTTATTCAGCTTTAAGAATAGGCTAAAGTCTTCATATACTTAATGCAAGACTATAGTGAACGCAGAGAGACTCCTGGGGATTTGCAATGAAAGTATGACAGACAACAGACACAAATTGCCCAAAGGGAAATCCCAGACAGACAGAAGAAAAAGTTTATCACCATGACAGGGATAAAACTGTGGAACAAGTTTCCTAGAAAGGCAGGGAAATCTTCAACCCTGAGGAACTTCAAGACTTGACTGAAGAAGGTCCTGGGCAGCAGACCTAATTTAGGAGGGATGTTGGCACAAGTGGTCTGGAAAGGTCCCTTCAAAACTGTTTTATTATAGTCTCATTCTACTAAACACAGTTCCTGTAGCTGGTTTTGAGCAATATTGTTTTAATTCTACAATTGCTTCAGTGAAAGATGTGGTGTATCTGAGAAATAAAATTTTGTCTATTAAATATGGTAGGAGAAAATACGTAGCCCTACTCATTTATCAATAGTAGTGTTTCTTTCCTTCTTTGAAAAGAATCACCCACCATACTCCATTTTTATAAAGGCAGGTGCACAGCCTCATTCCTGAACTGTGCATAGGTTGGTGTCTCAGAAAAACAGATACTGCATTTTCTAACTTTTATTTATACGTCCACAACCACTTTAATAGAAAAAAAGTGGCAGAATCTTATTATGCAGTGTTCCTCAGCATGGATATTATCTAGACACGTGTTTTATGAAAAGGTTGGAAAGTACAAACCCTATTCACTGTGAATAAGCATGCATCAACGCTTTAACTGCAAAGCGGTTGTAAAATATTTTTCCTTTCTACTCCATGCTAGCGTGCCTTTGATGCTGACACAGACTAGTTATCAAAAATTCCACATGAGACAGTCTTTCATCTGCTGTGAGAACAGTACAGAAGAATAATATAGAAGTTGAAGACAGCCGGGAGAATTGGGGATTTTGCATTTTGCGATGTTATGATGTAGTGAGTGTCGAGGCTCCTGATGGCCACACTGTATCAGAAGCAAAATGCACTTTTAATCTTCTTGGACAAGTACTGTGCAGCAGCTGGTAAGGGTGCTTTTTCCCAGATGACATCACTTCCTTACTTCAGGCCGAAATCTAGAAAAGCATAGAGCTACTGTGCAATATTCATCAGAACTTTCTCAAGATACACACCATTTCACTTTGTTAGCTGGTCAAACTAGCTAGCAATTCTTTGATTGAAACTAGCTAACAATTTCTTTTGATTGAAAAATCTTAATATTTTTAGCCTTCCTTATGACTTCCTTAAAAACTCAGTTCCACAAACACAGAAAAGCTTAGAGGAATGATGACAATAACCTAATCAGAGAAAGGGACATCCTGCCTTGATACGTTCTAGGGCTATCACAGGTGAGAAATGAGTCCCATGGATTTCAGGGGACAAAGTAATGGCAGAAAAGGGAGGGGTGAATTGTGTTCTGGAGAGGAACAAGTACAGAGAAATAGAGGTATATGGAAATAAAAGATTACCACCAATCATACTGTCAGTCTTGGCCATATTGTGCCTTTGTTTAATGGTTTGTCTTGCTATTAAATGGCAATTCTATTTTTTTCTGTGAGCATGGAACATCTCCATTCTTCATGAATGTGTGAGCATGGAGGTCTAAGTATGAGCAGCTGGAAATCAGACCCTAGATCATACAGGTCATGGTACTAGCAGCTAGAGACAGGAGTGCATGTTGTGTGTGAATGTTTGTACAACAATGATTAAGCATAAAGCATCAAGCATAACATTCTGGTGAATAGGATAGGTGACTTTGGAACCACATATTAGTGTAGCCATCAGTCAGGGCTGGACACTGGAGAGGACAAAGTGGTCTGAAGATTGGCAGCTGGAGGGACTGCAAGGTCCCAGCAACAGGAGATGCTACAGTGCCTGGGAGTCAACTACCCTAAGGTCATTATTCTTGGACCTACTTTTGACATATGTGTCATACATATGTGTCTATGTGTGCAAGGCAATTGTGTGTCCAGGGAACCCAGACAACTGAACTGTAGATAAACTAAATAGGACATCTAAATACACTTAATGGAGGCATCCAGGGTGCATTTTTAGACTTGAGCTCCAGCAACTGAGTGAGGCAAGCTGCCACAGGAGCTCATGTGCCCAGATACCTGCAGCTGGGGACACTCAGATACAGTAGCAGCAATGGGATGCAGTGTGTGCCTAAACCCAGCTGCCAGAGGGATCCTCAGTGTACGTGAGTGTTCGTAATTCAAAAATAGCAAACTATATTTTAATATATCTCATTCTCACAGGCCTTTATCCAAGTCAGCCAGGGAGGAGAACTGGAGGAGTTTGCATGAGTGTGGTGAGTTTTTTCCTGTGTTCATGTAGGGCTTTGTGTATATGTACATGTGTACTCTGTCTATGTGTGTGTACATGTGTGCTGTTAAGACTTATTATTAAAATTGTTAGAGATGCCTATGCCCAAACTAAAGTGCAAACAAGACCATAAGCCAAAAACAATACCATTGATTTTTTGTTCAACAGTAAATGTGAGGTAGAAAGAGATAGAAAGAAATAGAAAGAGAAGGAATAAGAGTAGAAAGGTCATCACACATGGGTTCCCACAACAAGGCTTGATGTTGCAACTTTTGTGTCTGTTGATCAATGTGATGGTCATTGTCTTTATCCATCAGGGTAGAGAAAAACAACAAAACAGCAAAGTTCCATGGATTATAAATGCTCAGGATCAGGTGGGAGCAGCCAGGTGCCTCCCCTGGAGGCAGGGACTTACACATTAAATGATGTAATGTCGTGGCTGACAGGACACTTCAGGAATGTCTGATGGTCCCTGACATATCCCAAGATGCCACAGCTACCTGTCATGTCAGAGTACTTGAGTCAATTACAGCCCATCAGGAGGGGTGAATACCTTCAGACCATGTATGAATGTCCCTGGTCGATGGTTGGAGTCATTAACCAGAACAGTCTCTCACACAGGATTACTGGAACACGAGTTCAGCCTCACTACCTGCTAAGCCAGTGGACACAGCTTCAACCATCTCACCTCTGATGAGCTACCAGATTTGGCAGCTTCAAAATTAGTAATGTCTTTCTTTCCATGGCACATCCTGACAATATGGCTGTGCATGCTCACATCCTCCATACTCTGAGAAACTGGAAATATGCTGTAAGTGTTGTTAATGATGTATGAGTACCTGACAAAAGCTGTTAGTGTCTGCCATCGGGTAACTACCTCATGTGCTATTTTGTGGCCCTTCAGCTAATTGCAGTAGTAATAGTAATAGACTTCTGAATGCATTCAGAAGAGAAGAGGTGGGTAAAGGGAGGTAAGAAAAGAGATGAACATTTAGCAAACATTATGCTGGGCATGAAGAAGATGGGCAGGAAATAAATTAGGGGATAATACTGCATGACATCACATCACATTGCTTTTTAATGATTACTGACAAATCCCTGATTAGCATTGTCAGCTTTTATAGCAGCCAGGAGTGTCAATTTCCAAATCCTGTTGTATTTCCAGTGATAGATATACTGTTGTTTTCACTTAGTAAATGATGTAAAATTCTGGAGACTTTGTGATTCTATTTTTAATGCTAATATAGCCATTGGACAAGATGCAGTATCAGTGCTGATTTATTATATACCTTATTGGTAAAAGGTTAACAGAAAACCTGTCATGGGAAAGCTGAAAAAACTCAAGTGTTGTACGAGCACTTATGGAGAGGAGTATCTGAAAAACTCTACAGAAGAAAATGTTGATGATGGCTGAGTTTTAAAACCCAGGATTAACAGGAGAAGGTTTCAGCTTGAGAATGTAGCAGTTTAAAACAAGATCAACTGCTGGAACTTGTACCCCAGGTTCTCATGTGGTTATAACACACAACAAGAGTTAGAGATGCCAAATTTCTGCTGTTGGCTGAGATGTCTGGAAGCTAAGTCTAGAAGAACTTTACTTTGTTCAAACACAAATATGTCTGAACTTGAAGGAATACAAGTTCAGAAACAATGTCTAATAATTCCTAGACTCCTTAATTTCTGGAGCAGTGTTTCACACATAAACACACCAAAAAATGGAATCTGTGCATTAAACCAATATTAGAGAGTTCTGGGCATACGTGAATAATCCACAATGCCTAAAAATGTATTTTCTTTTTTGACATTCTTTCTTTTTTTTTGTATGTCAGAATATCAATGTGACTACCTGTTTATATTGCAGTTTGAAACATTGTCTTTTCCTGAATAAGATTTATATCAACAAGAAATGGAAAATTAAAACCAAAGGAATTGTTTGATTTACAGTTTTCTTTTTATTTATTTGCTGGGTTTTGGCTTTTGGTGGGTTTTTTGGTGCATTGGAGTCTGAACAATGCAGTAAAGTCACCTGAATGAACTGCTCTACTATTAATGTTAAAGTAAGGATATTAATATATTAATGCTAAAGTAATCTATCTTGGCTATGATGCCATCTAAATCTGTAGGTTTTGCTAGAAATCAGGGAGCTAGAAAGGTTCATGATACAGAAGTTCAAATATATTTGATTACACATTTGATTAATTTTTCTTTGGAACTGAGTATGTGAATGTGTTCATATGCTTTCTGTAATCATGCCCTGAAAGACTACTTCTGGAAAGGAAATTTAGAGAAGGAGGCAAACACATCCAAAGAAAGAGAGTTTTATTCAGTGCTCATTAAAGCCAAGGGAAAGAATCTCAGCAGCTCAAGGGAACTTTAGGTAAATTCCAAGGATTCCTGTTTCTACAGTCCTATTTGACTCAAACTATTTATGCTTCTTTCTTCTTTTGCTTTTTTTTTTCCCAGTGGAACCAGTGCCATCATGCCCACGAATCAGAGTAAAAATTCCCTGTTTCCCTGTCTGTGTTTGTCATGCATGAAAGACTCCTCTAACATCTGAAAGGTTTTGATATTCACACAGTATAGCTCCCACTGTCAGAGGCAGAGCAGTGAATGTACTTCTGTGACATAAAGGGACGTTGCACCAGCATCAATTAGTGAAAAACTGCAGGAAATATCCTAATCCTTGCTAAAAGCAGTTTTGTTACCTAAAGCAATAGCACTTTCAGGCAGGTGATATGGAGCTTTTTTCATTTGAGAACTCTCTGAGCCCTACCTGTCTTTTACATGTGTGCTCTGTGCCAGCACTCTGTGAATAACGTATCTGCAATAGAAATGCAAAAAGTGTACTTAACTATTGAGAATTCAGCCTTCAAGTATTCCCCAGCTACTCTATGTGTCAGAGCAAAATTTTTTGGCTTTGGATTTTCAGCATGTTGAAATATTTTACAACACTTACACGATCAAATTCCACTGCTAAAAATAGCAGGACAACTCCTAGAAATTTTGTTCATCTGAGTAAGTCCATGTTTTTTTGATGCACCAATAAAATGATTTCCAGCAAACCTAAAGTGCTGTGCTTAATTTTTTGATTTATATTGATATATTTACAATGTGACACTTAAGTACCGCTGTTTACTCAGAACTGCTGCTTCTGGAAGTAACATAAATTTCTTGTTCAATTTTTATAGCTCTCTTTTATCACAAGTAAGGTTTCATGTAAATTTAGGGATCTAATCCTAATATTGCAGCCATATCTATATGTAATAGTTCAACTGATTCTCCAGCACCTGAAAACCTATATGATTTTTTTTAAAAAAAGTAAATGTAAAGCCAGCATGCAGAGCTCAAATGAAAATATTTTCCCTGATAACTTACTCCATTAGGAATCCAACCATCTGTGCCCATTTCCACCTCTGACTTTACTTCAATTAGCCAGAAACCTTTCCCTGAGCACTCATCCTGAAACTTGTTGTAAATGCCTTTTCCCAGTATGATTGGTCAGTCATAAAAGTTCAACTGTCCCAGCTATCAGTTAGCACAGCTCCACTGCACCTGGTTTCCTTCCAGGGACAAAGAAAAAGCTCAAACTAACGTGAACAGCAACTTGAGGCACACATGCTAACAGTCATTACAGCTGGTGACTGGACTTGGACTTCATGATAGAAAAAACAGAACAACCACCAATGTTTTTCATGTGAAATGAAACTTTCAATGAATTTTCAAATAAGAACAGTGAACAGATGTCTCCAATGTCCCTGCATTATCAGAATGAAGACTGCGCAATTTAAGCTGTTTGTCTTATGCCCTCCTACCCCCACCTGGTATTTTGAGGGGAACTACTCCAAAGAGTATTAACAAAAGTCCCAGAGAAATTACACTTCAAACTACTGCCTGTGGAGCACAATGTTTCTCAGTTTGATTCACATGTCCTTCCTCAAAAGTGTCCTAGGGTGACTATGGTGCCTGTATCCCCAGTTGTCTGTTCTATGTGGGCTGTGTGTTCTGTACCTTTAAGACTGGTTCTGAGAGTGAGCAGGGAAAGAAGAAGCACGCAGTTTGTTTTGAAAAAAAAATGTTCAGTCCTCTGCAGTTCTTCTTCGTCCTTGAGTGTTCGTCGGATGCACAGACAGCGGCAAGAGAGAGGTGGTTTTTTTTCCCCTTTTTTCTTAGGACTGTTTACATCTGCTCTGGACTGAAAAAACCCAGAGGAGCACCAGAAGCTGCTGCACCTGTGACCCACCGGGCCTGGACCTTGGCATTTTCCAGCACCGAAGGGACTGGGACTGATTAGAGACTGAGAGAGCTGAGCTGGCTCACGGCAAGGACTTCTCTCAGTTTTGCCATCTCTCTTCAGACCAGCGAGAGGTTTTATTGTTTCATATTGTTCATTCCTTATGCTTGTGGGCAGTTTGTTTATAAATAAATAATTTTTTCCACTTTTCTCCGAGGAAGTTCTTTTCCTGGACCGACTGGGAGGAGGCGCCATTTAGGTTTGCTCTCCAGAGGAACCCCCATTCGGAGGTTTCCCCCCAAATTTGCCCTAAACCAGAACAAGAAGTCAAGGCACATAACATATGTACTCATAAATATCAATGTATTAAATCCTATTAATAGTTTTTAACAACATTCATCATCCCATTGGAGTATGAATACAATTTGTTTCATTGTATTGCCACTTCCTGTCCTTCAGAACTGGTATGGACAGTCTTGAGCAGTCACAATGAAACAAAAGGGTGGGGACAAGCAGAACTTTTGTTCAGGCTGGAGCATAAACGTATAAAGTATTCCTTGAGAAGAGGTGGTGACCTTAGAGGAAAGTATTGTCTCTACAGTTGTGTAAAACCACAGTACATAACTTCAAGAGTAGTCTTTGCTGACATCAGCAGGAATAGCAATTTGGCACTATAATAAAATTTAAATTTGGTCACCCAAAATCCTTTAGAAAATGTATTTGAAAATTCATAAAGCAAAGAGCTCCCTGTATTATTGTGACTACCATCTGTGGAAAATAAACCTTTTTAAATCAGAGTCCTTGTAGTGAGGTTAGAGAAATACATAATTTGAGGGAACAAAACCCAAACTGTTAATTTTCAGCAACCAATACTAAGTGCTTCAATATGCCAATGGAACATAACCATCCTTGCTGAGTGAATATCCAAGAGCTCCTCCCAGCATGTAGTGCCAGACAGTGTTCAGCTGACTTTGTGCCACCTGTAGATGTTTCATGTGGAGTAACTCAGGGAGCCACACAGTCCAGAGTTTTCTAAAGCCTTAATTGTTCAAAAAGTCTCAGAAGGTTCCTCTTCTCATAAATAGGCACTGTGTTGACAATGAAATGACGTGATAGAAGGTAAGGAAAATTTTTCAAGCTGTCTACACTGAAATAATTTAGAAGTATGGGGAGAAAGAACAGAATCATTCCATCCACACTGCATAACTTGCATGTAGAAAGACCCTCCTGAGCACCTAAGCACTCCTCTTGTCTAAAGTGAGAAGACTTTTCAGCTGAGTAACAATTACAGATGCTTTAGGAGGTACTGAGATAGGGGTCCTTATTCCTGCATTGCCTCAGCATCTCTGACTGGTAAGCAGTACAAAAATACAGCTAAATGGATATGGCTTACACTCAGCTCCATCAAGAAAATAAAGATATTACTTTGGTGTCCATTAATTATTTATTACCTCCTACCTGCACCTCTAAACGATTCCTGCTGCAGGAGCCACCATGCATTTATGGCAATCCATCAAACACATATGCTTTCAAATTCCCTGTAAAGCCATAAACAGGGATGCCATCTGCCAGCTAAGTCAGAGAAGACTTGATTTATTGGAACAGATTTTTCTATTTAAAAGCCCTAATGTACAAACTCTGGGTAAGATAGGCAAAGGCACTTTGATATATTAAACAAAAGAAGAGAAGGAACATACAGAAATTTGTTTGATGTCCAAGCATGTGGCTAGTGTTATAAAGACATGGAAACAGATGCAAACACCTACTTTATAATAGCAATTCTGGTATTTCCAATTCTCAGTAGAGCATCTCCAGTTTAACTTGCTTTGCAGTTAACAGTCATATACTTGCATCCTTAACAGCCAAGCACGTTTCACAACTCTCCATGTAGAACCAGTTCATAACCTTTTTCCTTTCTATCATTTGTTTTCTGCAGGCTTTTATCCTTCAGAGAGTTATGAATGCCTACTTTACCCAGCACAATCACTGGGGCTATTATAGGAGTAAAAATACTTGCATTCTAGAAGCAAAAAATGCCACATGAGTTTCCATACAGATGTAGGATTTTTTCATTCTTGCCTGCTCTTACTTCCTTCCAAAGTGTATTTTTTACTTCTAGGTCATGGATTGATGCTATTAGAAGTTTCTCACGCTTGAAAAGTTCAAATTCTCTAGAAATACAGGTTCAGCTCAGAGGACTGACCTGAGACCAGCTGATATAAATCAAAATATGTCTACTGAACTTTGAATTAAGGGATACATGGTGCATGTGTACTTCAGTTGTCACCTGAAACCACTTCTGTGTGGCTCAGGTGGGAGAAGTTCCTATACTTGTTTCCCTAAGTACTAAATTCCCCTAAGTACTAAATTCTTTCTCTTCTGTTAAGAATTACAGCCTGATTTTTAACTAGATGATAGAATTCCAGCAGGGGGAACTTTTATTTTGCTCTTCATAGGTTCCCTTCTGGGGTCAAGTAAATGAAAGAAACATAATCCACAATGCAGCCTATTTTAAAATACTGATGAGTCTCTCCCTTTTGTTAGGTGTCTATGTGTATAAAACAGAAACATCCAGACGGCAAATAGTCCATGCTGGCTAACTGATCCTGTTGGGAAGCAAACACTTATCCAGACAGAGCCCCAGTTTGAAGGAGCTGATAGTTCATTCAACACCAGGTCAGGTGAGAGTGCGCAGTAAGCTATTCTACCTTGCAGAATAATAATATGCAAAATAGCAAACTTGTGACATACCTGCACAGAGGAGAATCCAGAAACATAAACACAGAGGGAAAAAAGGGCTTCATTCACTGTACTAAGTTGTCAGTAAATCGCTTTTATTCTCCTTATTGCCTTTCCCTCACTTTCTAAGGCATAGTGACAGTGGAAGAGTCCTACTATGTGTCCTGCTACAATCCATAATAGTCCATTGCAATTGTTATGTTCCAAGTATTTCAGCACTGTAAAGCTCAGATGAAAGAGTGTAGTAGAGCAACGAGGTTCACTGATTGCATTCTTTATTAAAATAATTAAGTAACTAAAAAAGAATTGTCAACAAACACGTAAAAAGATAAGGAATTCACGCTTCAAAATAAAAAGGAAAAAATCAGAAACAAGTTTTCATTCAAAGCTTTGCAGAATATGTATGATCTAAAACAAATCTCATCAATCTGAGAGAAGAAGATTCCTTGAAGATCTCTCTGAGTCACGGAATTGGGGAGGGTGCTCAAAAAAGTATCATCTTCTTTTTGCGTGTTCGCCTACTCTTCACCTTGCATCCACCCTTGGAGGCTTGTCAGAAACTGAATACTGAAGTAGGTGGGTCTATAATATAACTCCATACAGCTTCTCCTGTGTTCTCCCAATGTCCTGCTTATGTGGGCACAGTACAAGAGTTACCAGGAGATGCACCTGGTAGGGTGTGGGAGTAATATGAAATCATTCCCTCAACTAGAATCAGTAGGTTGGGACCTTCTAAAAACTTTAATTATCAACTCAAAACATGTAGCCTTCATTAACAACTACCATCATTATAGTGACAGAAATATTCACACTTCAGTAGTGCCTTATCTAGTTTTAATCAAAGTTTGCTTAATCAGTAAACTTCTCACATACTAATTTTTAAGACAAACAAGTAAATTTTAGCTGCCTTCCAGATAATTAGTTCACTTAGGCGTATAGACCTGAGTTCCAGGATCTATGCTTTCAATGTACGGCACTCAAAGTCTGCTTAATGCCCAGGCCTGCTAATAACTGTGCCTGGAGTAGGAGTCACCAAAAGGATCTGTTACTAAGACTCCTCTGCATGTGATCAAATTTGGTTCCCAGCAGGCAAGCATCCTACACACAGTCCACATTTGCTAGATCCAGTCAATGACTCTTCAGCATTTCCTAAAATATATCTACCGTATTAAAGAAGCCACAACACCTAAGATGTGTTCATATCCTTTCAAAACACTGCTTGTCTTCCCCTGTAGGACTTTACCCATGCCATGACAACATGCAGGTGTTATTTAATATCAGATACCATATAATCCATAAGGGAATTAAATTGAGAGATCTTCAAATACAAGAGATAAATAACATGTACAGGTGAGGCAGTAAATTTAGATGAGATTTTTCCATGTGGCTGGATAAGGAGCCATCTCTTTAATTTCAGGTAAAGAAGTCTTTTAAGGATGATACAAAAGAGGATTAGTATGAAAGTTCTGAACTACTTTTCCAAAGAATGTGTTATTCATCACTCGTAAGGTTATATTCCATGAATTCTTTAAACCATTTGAATCAATCTGAATGTAAAGATTTTTTTTATTATCTGCAAACAAGGCTTCTAAAATACTTTTAAATTAAAGTTACTGAGATAAAAGCAAAATATTAGCGCTTTATGTTGTATTAACCATGGTTTTATAACAATAAAATATGCTTCAGGCTTGTCACATTAGATATACAGCTTTTTATCTAAAATGACAGATTTAGAAAACTAGACTTAACCATTCTAGCTAGCTCATTTTGTACTATTATCTGTAGTTCAATGCAGTATTTTATAGCTACTGGAACACATAATAAGAAATGGCAAGATAAACATTTCTTTCTATCCTTGTATTTCCCCAAAATTGTAATGGTCTAGTACTGTTTATCAAGTAGAGACACTATGCAGATGAAAAAGAAAGAGCTGGCTATGAACATAAAAGCATTCAGGATTAACCATGAAAGTACAAAACACTGTCCCAAAATATCTTTGACTGAATCCCAAATTCTCAACATAGGCCTAAAAGTTCCCTTCAAAATACAATTTTATTTTTTAGTAAAAGCCAATTTTATTTTAAAATTGTCACAGACATACAATGAAATATCCTGAAATAAAATGCATAGTGTTGTACTTCTGCCAAATTACACTGTGTTCTATTCTGTGTTGAATATCGATACAGAATTCCAACAAAGCCAAGTTTCTGGGGTTTTCTTCCAAATCGAACCCATCAAGCACAATAACTGCCCTAGGGTTTTTTATGAAAGCTGCTACTAACAGACTGCAGAGAGCCCAACATGCAGCCCATCCTATATAGCATGTTCAGCAGCTCCAGAAATTTGATTAATTCCTAAGTTATTCGGATATAGCTAAGAAATTTTTCAATTGTGGAATTGTTCCCATTATTCAAAGCTTGCTGTTGGAGAAAGATATCTATGCTTTATATAGACCCATACGAGCAAGATTTACAGTCCAGATATTTGCACACGGTCTTCTCCTTGAACCTGGGGAAGCTGGATCTGTCCTCATTACCTGGAGAATTTTTAAGTGCTTTTTCAATAGAGCGGTCACTTTAGAGCTTACCACCAGCTTGATCAGGGCATTATACCCTGCCCCTAAACTCTTCTCACATCAATTTGCACCCTTCTGTCATGATGAATGAGCCAGAACAGTCCTGTTGGTTCACCTGTTCCTTCTGCATCCAGAACTCTCTTTAAAAAAGATTAGGGTTTTCCTTCATGGAAAATCCTTCCTACATGAAATCCTGCCTATTTATAAACTCTAAATGTTATTAGTGACCATTGTTGCAAGAAAGCATAAGGGTGTGGTTAGTGCTTGGAGGCCTTACTGTTCTACAAGATCTTGAAGTCTTTCATGTTTACCACAAAACTTTTCTGTTAGAGCCCTTGATGATTTAGAAATGAAACAGAGGACAAAAGAGATAGAGAATCACATCTCATACTCAGGGCAGGGTGGGAAGAAAAACAAAAAAATAAAGACCAGAAGTAATTCTGAGGGAGATTTTGACTGCCATTGGGTTGGGACTGAGGTGGAGCTTTGCATTGGGGAATGAGATTGTCCCGGGGGTGGTGGTGCCTGGAGTGAACTAGAGCTCAGTAGGTTGAAAAATGCAAAAAAGATGGCTCATGTACTTCAGAGGATATGAAATATATTTTGCATATCTGCATGTCAGGCAGAGGGTGTTCCCTCTAGATATCCTTTGAGAAGCAAGGCACCAAAAAAGAGGTGAGAAAGAATACCAGTGTCATATCCACGGTCACCAGGCAACTGCTGCTCATCAGAGGGCACCATGAGCAGGAGTTGCCCTCCCTACACTCCCGGTGAGGATTCAGCTCCATAGTTCACTGGTACAAACAAGTTCCTCAGAAGTGCAGTATCTGGGAGATAGAAGTGTTTCCTTGTATTATCAATACCTTTCTGGCTTGTGCCTCCTCATGTTGGAAATACAACATAAGTTTTGTGTAAAAGGAAGATATATATGTTATAAAGGGCATATTAAACCCTTTATATTTTTTACACATTTATATATAGAAAACAAAGGTTGTTAAACAACTGTATAAAATTTTTTTGGCCAGGTCCTTTTTTATCACTGTGCAAATCAGGAGCAAGCCTACTGACTCAATAAAGTCACAATAGCCTAAGGAGGAACATTCCTCCCAATATGTCATTGCTTTTTTATGAAACCAGAATGTCCTGTGCTTTAATTTAAAAGATAGCCTATTTTTACTGTAGGCAGTACAATAGAAAGTATAGTACTGTGGTTTGAGATGTTGTGAGACATGAAATCATAAGTTAACCATATGGATGTTCATCATTCATCAAACACTAATAGCTTTTCTTTGATGCCTGAAAGAAATGTAAAAATACAGAATATTGCCTTTTAAAATTTTGATTATTTCTCTTTTTCAGTGATGTTTTACAGTCTGTGAAGAGTCCATTGAATATGAGAACTGCTATGTGAGCTCTAAAAAATTATCTGTGGAAAGGATTTACAATAATTCATTAATGGTAAGAAAACAGTGGATCTAAACTAACAGTGAGTATGCTTCCTTTTTAAAAATGGGCATACTACCAGATGTCAAAGCTAGAGAAATAATAGGGTTTATTGTATAGCAGCCTATCCTTTGATTAAAAATGGGACTTGATTAATAGTGAGGAAATTCACAAGTTGGCTTAACAGGAAACCTGACTTCTATGACTTCTTAAGTCCTTTGCTGTACTGCCATCAGGAGTCTGTGACATTGATTTAGCAATGCTATCAAAGCACTGACCCATCCTCAACAGATCCTACTGTTCTCATTTTCTCCAGGCTATTTTAAGCAGCAGCTGACATTGTTCCTCCTGCCTTTCATCTGTTTATCAGTCACGTTCAGGCATCAGTCAGAATTTCCCACATCAGCTTTCTACTTGGCTCTCACCTCTGCTTTCTCTTCATGCTGTCCTGTCAGGATTTGTCAATTTCTACTTTCCAACACTGGACTATAGCTGGCATTAATGCAGCTTCAGCACAGAAACACTATACCTCAAATGGTAGGAAGAACTGGATATTTGAAAATTGAAGTATGATCCTTACTATTGTTGAGAGAAAGTGGGTTTTTTTAGGTATTGAATTTGAAAGTGCAGTGTATCATTTGTCTATTAGCCTGGTACCAGTTTGAGAAGGGCATAAAGGAGGACTGAGAAGCAGAACTGCAGGTCAATTGTGATATAATTAATTATGATTATGCAACTTAGATTTCAGGCTAGTGATCAGTCAATTACACTTGCAGGAGATGGAGCACAAATTGACTTTGTCACAAACAGTTCAGCAGAAAGGTCGTTTTTCTATTATGAAAAGAAATTGATGAGAAACCATCTATGCAGAAAATTTGGCAATACTAAGTTTGAAGTTGTTTTTAAAAATTATAAAATATCAATAGTTTCAACTTTTTAAAGAGAAAACCATAGTATGTAGAGCCTGTGTTATGCATTATCAAAGGGCAACGGGGGTTTCTAGTCCTTCCATCAGCTGCTTTGAAAAAGTTATATCAATAGCCTTAAATATTATAAACAAAGGAGCGTCTGGGAAATAAGGTACTCAGTTTGACATTGACTATTCACCAAGGAGTGGCTCACTGTTCCAGCTTCATATGCTGGCAAATACCCAGCTTCAAGAGAGATAAATTCTTCTGACTCTGGAAGAACTTCTTAAGAGATTGAAATGTTCTCCTAAGGTAGCCTAAGCATTATTCATTAAACTGCTATTCAATGATACAAGACTTAAACTTTTGAATTTCTCCCTGAATTGTATGCTGTGCTGTTTTTCAGCAATTAGAGAACCTGTGGAGGTCACCCATTATCCGTCTGGAGCATATATGGGATAACACTGTTTTTACCAACGAAATTCATGCAAGGATGCTTAAATGAAGAGATAAATTTGTAAGTTATTAAATTTATTTTATATTTGTAAAATATCTTCTTTTCCATGTGATAGATGACTGTAAACACGTCAATTATTGTGCCAGTTTTTGTGAAAACATTGAATTGCTCAGCAAGAAACAGCTGTTGAACAGAAATATTAAAATATTTAATTAAGAGATGGTTAATACACTTAAATTACCAGTATCTGAAGATGAAAGGGTTTTTTTAATGATAAATTTATACCTGAAAAATATTCAGCAGTAGGAATTTTAGACCAATGGAAAGGAAAAACACGAATTCCCACAAGGAGGAGATAGATACTTGCTGATGATCAGCCACTGAATGTAATTATGTTGCCAATACAGTTCAGTCCTTGGACAAGGAAATGTGAGCTCTGTGCTTTGAATCTAGATCTCCTGTTCACATTCACTGGTCTTTGTTTAGCTGGATAATTTGTTTTCTCATGACCAGTGTGCTTATTTCCAGATAATAGGTGTCAGGTTCATAGGAGTTTGAAAAACTTTAAGTATTCTTAGGTCCAGAAAGATAAATACCAGAAGACTCACAGATATTGAAGAAACTAAGCAAATGGCAGTCACATAGTCAAAAACACATCAGCAGCAAGATTTGAGTTTTGGGGTACAGACCCTGTCTATTATCAATATGCTTCCTCAAGGCAAAAACAGCTCACTTCAAGGATTAACATTTTAAATAAATAAATTATTTTGAATTAAGTTGAAACCCCTTTTATACTTATCAGAAAAAGAACTGAAGTTCCCAGGTTCAGCTTGCATTTGAGTTTCTGTGACATTCAACAGCTTGCACAGGAAGTTTATCCTTTTCACATCACCATGTCAAGCTGACCAGCACCCACTGCTGAAGTGAGCATTGGACCCAACAATCACTTATAGGTCACTCATTTACCTGAGTTTGGTGCCACAGACTGCAGGAAGACACACAGTACTTTCTGGGGCTGGGCAACCATGAAATCTACTTTTCTATAATCAGCAACCTGATCTAGAAAATAAAGTAGGGGTAAAAATCACATCTGTTCAAGAACAAAGTTCTGTCATGCTATTCCAAGTTTCTCAGGTGCAAATAGTCCTCATCTTCTAGAAAACAACCTTAAGAGTAAATATTTTTCAACAAGATTGTTTTTAAAATTGGGGGAAAAAACAAGAGAAGAGAATGACAGAGAGAAAATAGGAGTTTGATTTTCTTTGCTTTTAAACAACTCAATCAATACCAGAAGGAACTAGAACATTGCAGGAATAGCAGAATAAATGTGGGACCTGACAAAAACAGAGAGAACCTAATTCCTCTCACAAGGTTTGCATACATCTTTTTTATTTCTTTTAGAGAACTGTATACGAGTCCCACTTGGGATCAGCCCTGTACTGAGCAAGGAACATACTAAGAAAAGCACACAGAAAGAAGGAAATCCTATCCCAAATCCAGTTCAAATGAAGTTGAAACAAATAGCATTTTGTGGTCTCTATGGCTTTTCTATCTTCGACCTCGCATTATTTGTCAAAGAGAAAAATAAGGATCAAAACTCTGAAACTGGAAATATTTTCTATTGTGAAACTAAGGCTTCTACAAACAAGCCTTTTTTATATTTATTCCTAGCAGCTGTGGTATGTTTGTTTTTTTTTTTCAAAGAAGCAACACTTCTGTAGTTACCAGGTAGCGATACCATCTATGCCATACCAACATAATAACACTAGTTTGGGCAATATAATTGAGATACTTTCTAAGATTGCACCTATATTTAAAATTAGGGCTTCTGTGCAATTTTGGTACAGAACTTTTTACTAAAATGTCAATAGTTTTTTTAATCTTGTAGTTTATCTTGTATATAAAATGTGCTGGTTTACATACACTGCTCTGACAGTTCTTTTCAAACACACTTAAAAAAACAGGAAAAAATCAGAACTTTAACTAGTACTCTAAAAGGCAAATGAAAGGCATATGAAAGACCACAAAATAAGTGTTGAGGTGTAGAAACAAGAAAATAAATATTTTTAAAAATTTAGAAAACCAAAAACCCCCAATGTTGATTGAAATAATACAGTCATAATGCAAATTTTGCCTCATTTCAGTTAATCAAGAAAGTAATATCAAGGGTAAATGCAGAAGACTGGAGCTTAAAACACTCTGAACCCATCCATCAAGCAGCAGATTTGGAATGACATGATTCTTAGGGTCTCTTCCAGCCCAAAACACTGTATGATTCTATCAAATGGGAAATCACAGTCACATAAAAAATCTAGTTGCCCAGCCAAGGAATAGAACCAGGGCAAGATGCTGTTATTTCTCACTTTCTTTGCATCTGTGCCAAAACTCATACACAAGGACACATTGCACCAAGACCCTGATGCTAGGTTATGATGCCATATTACCACCATTCTGGGAGAGCTATGGGACCAGTTACCACCCAAGAGGACTGGAAAGTCAACCGGCATGCAGGGCCCCATCACTGAGGCAGTTCAGAGCATACAGCTCAAGTATAAGCTGTTCTGGGTACTTAATGTGGGACCTGATATGTTAAACTAGTGTCAGTGCTTCTCTGATCTTTGATGGCTTTATTTCCTACTTGGGATTACAGGCACCGAGCCTAGATGTGGCTGCCCTGGGATGCAGTGTAGAGAAGGAGTTGTGTGCAGGCCATGATTGACTTTCCTGCAAAAGCTATGCTGCTCCTATGAATGTGGAAATGTTTAAATAAAAAATTCAAACCAGAAGTGCTTTATTTTGCCCTTTCACCCTTACACCTGCTTCTATGAATGCGGAAATGTTTAAATAAAAAACTCAAACCAGAAGGGCTTTATTTTTCCCTTTCCCTGATGGCTAAAGAGAGCTAAATTGATTACAGTGCCAGGATGCTTATACTGAGCAATTTCTATAGCAACGGGATGACACAGGCTGGCCTCATCAGTTGCATTGTTATTCCATGAAAGCATATATTGGAACAATTAGCAAATCTGAGGAAAGAATGGTTGATCTCAGTAACAGCCTGTGTTTACTAAGAACATACTGCTTTTGGCTAGGATGCTTTTATTTCTTCCCTTCATCTACAGTTAAAACAAAAACTAAATGGTAATTAAATTATGGAGAGCCACACTCACTCATGGGTCTCCCCACTGTCTCCACACTTGTTCTTGTTTGTTTGACTGTTAAATGAATGCATTTATACCTACTTACAAGCTGAGCTGTATATTCAAAAAGAGAGAGTCACTGATTAAACTGCTGCAAGTGACAGGAAAATGTAGGACAGGAGAAGAATTTTTTTCATGTACTGGACTTTGACCCAGTGATTTTGTGTGGACAAACCATGACCCCTGATCTGCTTCTTACATTGACTCAGAGCAATAAGGACCATCAGGACACCCTGAGCAACTGAGTCAACTTGATGCTGCCAGAATGCAGGAGTCAGGCAGGGGCCCAGGTTTGAAGACCAAAGGGCTTTGTCTGTGATTGCAGACTTTAAACAGACTCTGCAGAAACTGCAGAGGAGATGAGGCTGGTCATGTTAGTAACATGACATATGGGGACAGGCACAGTGATTGTGATCACTACAATAGAGCATGAAATTACAACAGTAACAAAGAATTAGGCATGTATTTCAAAAATCACTACACTAAGTTGAAACAGCTGTTTAACTCAATTTCCTCATATCTTTAGCAATGAGTATGGAATGTGTCTCCCCAGGTGCTTGTGTGAAACTATCTAGCTCTGTAAACCTAGCCTTTAACCCTTATTTTAGACTAGGCTAGGTTTCTAGGTGAGGTGTCTGAACTCCACTGGACCAATTATAAATAAAAAGTCTCCTTAATGCATATTCCCAAATAGACTGTGCTGATAATTCTTAGACAAATAAAAACAATTAGGATAAATTTCAAACACAGCTGAGAGGTTTCAGAGGTTAGGGGTTTTTTTTTAAGAAATATAGAATATATAATAAGAATATTTTTAACCTGCTTAGAAAGCAAAGCAATTTTATCCAAGAAATGAGCAAAGGGCTTTCTCCTGACACAGGCTAGAGACAACTAACCTTGAGCAGGTCCTGACTTTATAATCTGAAGGAAACATTCACTGGGAAAAGAAAACTAATTTCACTTACACTGAATTTCTGTCAAGGGCAAAAACTTATCCCATGTCCATGTCTGCTGCCCACAAATTTTCCTCCCATCCCAATACGGTTTCTTGTCTAAACCCAATGTTATTACACAATCAAACAGAACATCTCCCCAGATTTCTATCCTCACCATATCATCCCAGTTTCTTTTGTGACACACATGCCATCTTCAGCCTACTTAGACAGCCAACATTTTCTGCGTTATGGTCCAAATTTCTCTCCTGTACAGCTATCATCATCTCTTTTTTCTCAGCTTACTTTTTACCTCAAGAAAGCTTCAGAGAGTCTCTTCCTAGGCCAGAGAGATAAGAATAGAAAAGAAAAAGAGGAAGAATAAAAAAAGGATTTACCTGAATCAAATCTTGTTTTCAGTTTAAAAATATACCTGCACTGGCAAAGAAAAAGGCAAGAGAAACGTTTACCTTTAGACACAGGTTTCTCACATGCTCAGCCATTGTGTGTGGTGGGAAAGGTACAGTTTGATGACTATCTTTACTTTCTGAAGTTAGTTAGCCTCCCTCATCAGGAGAAAAACTTTAAAGACTCAGTTTTGTTAAACCTCTTCCTTGAGCATAGTGCGATTCTGTAAAGATTATGTCCTGACCATATATTTATGAAAATGACCAAAACTGCATTAGTGCAAACAGGTGTTTATTCCAAATTCAAGCTACTGCTCCAGAGTCAAAATCAGTTACTGATGAAAAAGGATGGGAAGGATTTGAATTACATTGTTAGTTCCAGAGATTTTTGTTGCCTTTTGACAATTCAAAAAGAAAAGCAAACTTCTAAAAGGTGTGCAGAATACTTCAGTATCCTTTAAAGTGTGTGATACTTTGGAGACAGACTTTTGGAGAAATTAGTTTCTTGATCTAGACTATCCAGGAATCAAAGGTCATTATCATTATCATCTATTAGTAGTTGTGACAACTTATCCAGAACATTACTGGTTTTGTATAAAATAAAAAATGGACTCCACAAAATGATGCTATCCTGTTGGAGTCCAGGGCATCCCTTTGGATGACCTGGGACTTGAGAAAGGGAGTTCGGACCCTGGACAGGGGGGTGTGGAGCCGGTCCAGGGAGGTTGGAGACCTTGGCATAGAGCCCAGAAAGACACCGAGTTTGATTTTAGTCCATGGGAGAAGCTTCCAACACTGAGAGAAGAATTAGAAACCTCAAAAGTGTGAAAGTAGTAGTTTAGTACAGCATGGGGTGAGAAATTTTGTAGTTTAGGAATTCTTAGAATAGAGATGAATGGGGGACAAGATGGAGGATTTAGGGTGTTGCCCTAAATCCTTCTCCTTCTTCTTCATCCTCCATCCTCTGGGGTGGTGATCACACAAAGTAGTTCTAGACTATTGGATTAGAGTAGAAATGACCCTTGTAGTATAGATATCACACATTGGTACAAAATAGTAAATAGTGAGCACGTAATTATCTGTATAAGAACCAAGCAACGCCCCATCAGTGGGCAGTCGCGTCATGTCCCAGCTGCTGTCCGGACCTCGGCTGGGTGCAGAGCAAATTGTGAGATACCTGATAATAAACAACACACGAGAACTAAAAACAAGACCTTGAAGAACTCCGTTTCTTTCTGCGACGCGGCTCAGGGCTTTTAGAGGGCCGGAAACTTTTAACAACCTTGAGTATCTGCAAGGACAGAGACAAAACCGAGACTATCCCAGAGCATATGGGTATATATTTGCACTAAAAATGTTTGCTTAGTACAAAAATATATTTTGCAGTGACCACAAAATTTATAGCAGAATAAAGAATGAATTAGTTGTATTCACACACTTTCTGTCCAAATTCTTATTGTTTTGTGAAAAAAACATTTAAAAAGTACTGGTGCAACATTGCCCTCTATAACATCAACTGTTTCTAAACACTGAGCCAAGGAAACAAACAGCAACACTGACAATATGTTGTATAAATCCATACATATAATCCAGGGAAATGTCTGCTTTGCAGGACAGCAGAAAATTCTACATGACTGAAACACAGACAAAATGTTCAACATTCATCTTAATCTTAAAGAGCAAAAAGCTCTTTAAAGACAATTAGAACTTTATTATTGACTGTTGTGGCCAGGTTAGAGCTCCCAGTTTCTATCAGTACCTCCAGAACTTACTAACTTTGAAGCATCTTGATTAATGACTGGGTCAATGATGCAGTCTCTGTTATTGCCATTCCCTGATTAGCTGGGCAAACAAGCTCCATTAGCAGACACATATACATATATTAGCAAGGGGGATTGCAAAAGTACTCATTGAAAGTCCCAGTTTGAAAGGAGTCAAGCAGATTCGTTTTCTCTGTGTTTATTGGAAGCGAGCATAAAAAGCAAGAAAATAAAACCAGATGGAACTCATTTTTATTACATTCAATAGTACAAAATTCAATAGTATAAAATGCAGTTGTGCTCCTGAGAACCAATAATATAAAATCCTGCTATAAACTCAATTGAGAATCCCTCAACTAGAAAAAATGAGGAAGAGAAAGACCTTTGTAACGTAATTAATCACAGGGGATGACTGTGAGTCAACAGGATATTGCAGTCATTTAAGGCATATGATCCAAGTATGCCTCTGATGAGGAATTTCTAGTAGAGAAAGGATACTTCCATTCTATACTGTACCGATAAGCATGAAATATGTTAAGCTACATGCAATTCTGGCCATACATGTCCGTGGAAGTTTAAGGGAAGCTGGAATAAGTGCTGTGAAGCTCTAATGGGCTGATCTGTAGATGGGGAGCCTGTCTTGTAGGAACTGGGAAAAAAAATTTTGCTAGTTTGATGTAGTCAAGTATAGCTGGGATGGCACTCAACAGCTTCCATCAAAGTGCTAGGGACTACTCAAATAGAAGCAAAAAGGAGTTTTAATGGTACAGGAATAGGTTAGTGTTAAGGAACATGAATGCTGATAAATTGGAAACAGAAATTATAAATAATCCCACCATTTGAGCAGAAAGGCTTTTGTAGTGTTCATTTCCATAATACTTACAGAAGGCCTAACCACTTCTAAAATGTATAATTTTAATTTTTGAAAGGTAATTATAAAATTAGATCTTTGATAAATTGTGATAATAATTTATTTGATAAACATATAATTATAAAATTACGTGTCTTTGTTTAGAACTTGCTGGATTATCACATATTTACCAAGAATTTACTTTAAAAAAATTACTGGATATTCTTCACAATTATTCTTCATTGCTTCTTTTTTCTAGGTATTTAGAGTTCTGTGCCACACCTAATTTCCACTGTGGATCCTTATCATATATTTGGAGTAATCAGTAAGATTTTCTCAGTTCAAGCAGAACAATGGTAGGAGGTTGCTCATGCCCCTCCACCTCCTTAATGTGGGAAACACCAGTCATTTGCTTCCAGATTAAAATCTCAGTTGAAGAAGGTGGAGGAGATCCATCCACTGAAGGAACCATTGATAATTCTGTCTTATAACAAGCAGAACAACATTAAGGAACAACAAAGTTAAATTAATTCTAAGACACATACATATAAACATCTGTATTTCTAATGGCCATAATAAATCTTCACTCTCAGGGGGGAAAGAAAGCACATTTTGCCTGTCTTGATAATTGGATCAATTTTTCACTTACGGTTTGTCAATCGCTTGACACTTTATTGCATGAACAACAGACCTCAAAAGTATTTTAATTAGCACAGTAGAGCTCTAATCTAACCCTAATCTTCTAATTGCAGTTCTAAGACATGTCTGAACATCTATTTACTAAACAGAAGTTAATTAAAATATGGATCCATAGCATACACATAGTATAAAACTGAAAGCTGAAAGAGTATGCCATCTGCTGAAAAACAGAACTAACATGACAGCTAAGGGTCTTAATGGGCTCATGAACTCCTTTCTCTCCCTGAACTACTTTAACTGCTTTGATTGTAATCAAAACACAGTCAAAAGGAGATGCACTGGTTTAAATTTCGTTATGTATGGAATTTTTAAAATAAATTAGCTTCATTAAAAAAAACAGCATGAAATAGTGTACAGTTTAAAGTTGCATTTTTCCAACCATTCTTCCCAATCATACATTTGCTTCTGAAATCATAATAATGTTACTATTTGTAAAGTTCTGCAAAACTGGAAAAATTAAATGATCCATGTTCAATAAAACAAGGAACAAAACTTTGAAGTGATAACTCAGAGTACAGTCTTCCAGTGGTTTCACTGGCACAGGCAATGAATGCCCTAGGTTGCAACTCATCTATGGAACAGGAATCCACTGCAAGGAGAGGTGCAACTTCTGCAAGACAGGTATCTAAGAACAGAATTGCAACCTTGAAATGTCAAGAAAATCTGAACCTGGGTTGATGAAGATATAAAAGCTTGGGGGTTTTGGTTACTTTTTCTTCTGTTGGTCTGAAACACTCCTGTCATTGATTATTTCTGTACATGTTGACTACTCCCAAACAAAAGATAGGCATCTCAAAGGATCTGGCCACATAAAATGCGTGACTCCAGTGAGCTGCAGGAGTTTGGATAAACAAGTGTATGTCCAAAATTGGTACTTGTAGGTGTCTTTATTTAAGCAGAAATATTCAGACACATATCAGAACACTTCTCTAATGGAAAAGCAGGAATCATTAGGTCAGCTCAAATGCTCATAAAATCATTGCTTCTGCACTCATAGTAATAAATCATGTTCTTATAGTCAGGAGTAGCCCTGCTTCTAATCCTCAATTCTTTGTCAACAGCTGCATTTACACCCCACAGATATCTGGTTCCTGTAGTGTTCACAACTCGTAAAGTGGCAAGAATGAGAATGGTCCAAAGGTAAACATGCTTGAGAGATGCAGATCAAAAGCAGCCTTCAAGGAGCAGAGTCAGGGTGCTGGAAACCATTCAATCCATCCTAATGGATTAGCTAGGCACTTCAAACTACTTGAAAATAATTCACACATCACGGCCTATGCAACAGGCAGTTGATTGCTAGGAAGCAAAAAGTTTTGAACTTCACTGTCAAGAGAGATGAGGGTCACTTTCATGTTCTTAGAACTTCAAACACAAGCTGGATTACGGATTAAATCCCAATTTTTCCCCCTTGCATAAAATACAGTAAAAACATCTCTAAGTAAAAGAAAGTCTATATGAAGAGGAAAAAGGTATATGAAGAGAGACACTATTCATTTTTATTTTAGTTCAGCTATTATAAAACGCTCAGGAATCCATGCTCATCTACACATAGTGACAAGTCCAGCTACACTAATTTTACTGTCTGTAAACGAGTCTAATTCTGTTTGGCCTGAATTTGAAGGTAGACAACTATCCTACTAGAAATCTGTGTAAGAAGGTAATTTCTAGAAAAAAATGGTTCAAAATTTCAGTGAGCATCATCACAGGCAGTCCAGAAACAGGAAAGACAGGAGATGGCTAGGATCAAGTTCACTACAACTTCTAGCATCAAGTTACTTAAAGCAACATGAAAGTCTATTTTGATAACCGCTGGCATAGCGTGAAGTGATTGGAAAATTGTTGCTGTGATCACACCACTTGCATTCCACTGCACAGAATTTTGGTTTGTTTCATCTAAAGAGCTGGGCCTTCTGATACTAAAATAAGCAGTCTATTTTATCACACAACTGAATAAAAAGCTGAGGCAAGGGCTGCAGAACTTAACAACTGCAAACACTAGAGTTGTTTTTACAGAAAAAAATTATGTTGAAGGAAAAGTCAGATTTTTTCATTTTGAATTCATACATTAAAAACTGGCTTTTGACAGACGTCCTCTTTTTAAGGAAAACCTGAAAAGTGTGTGAGTTTTAAGGCAGATCAGTAGGTAATTACACTAGTAAATCATATGACTACATTTGAGGTACTGCTTCTGAGCCACTGGAGAGTAACTAAAAAACCTGTTACAGACCATTTAGTATGAAGAACTACCTGTGGTTTTTATGATCAGCATGGAAAAGCATATTAATATATTGATAAGGTAGCAAAACAGAATATGAAAGTTTTCTACATCTAATCTTTTTTTTTCTTTCAGAAAATATTGATTACTTCTTCGTGTTGCCCCAAATTTAGTAAAGTGTTCATTTCTCAGTGGAAAAAAAACCCCAAACAAGACAAGTGGGAAAAAAAATTAAATTGCCAAAGTTACACATATGTTGTCAGGAAGAATTTTCTAGACTTTTCATGTACTGGAATAAGAGTCTGCATTCAGACAACTGTCATGAAGCAATCCTGAATAGTTTCAATAACAAGTAGGAGCTTTATTTTTCAGCATAGCTGAAGTGCAATCCAGACCTCAACTTCCAGAAAAAGGAAGGTTTTAGTAGAATAATTTTGCTGCACTTCTGTCAATCTTATTTAGCCCTATGAGATATATACTCTACACAATACCTTCCTTCTCCACAGCTCAGGAGCTAGTCCCAGCTCTGATATGCTTGAGCCATCTAACCTTAGCTCATACTGCTAAAGGAAGCTGCTAAATTATGAGAAAGAGCTGTGAAATAGACTGTGAAGCAGAGACATGCACACTAAAAAAGGTAAAAATAAGAAAATTTCCCACTGTACTCTGCATTGGTGCAGCCTCACCTTGAATATTGTGTGTGGTTTTGGTTACCGTAACGTAAGAAAGGTATCAAACAATTTAGAGAGTAACCAAAGGAGGGCAATAAAGATGGTGAAGGGCCTTGAGGGGAAGTCATACAAGAAGCATCTGAAGTCACTTGGTCTGTTCAGCCTGGAGGAGTTTGAGGGGAGACCTCAGTGTGGTCTTCAGCATCCTCACAAGGGGAAGAGGAGGGCAGACCCTGATCTCTTCACTGTTGTGACCAGTGACAGGACCCGAGAGAATGGCCTGAAGTTGTGTCAGGGGAGGTTTAGGCTGGGTATTAGAGAAAAGTTCTTCACACAGAAGGTGGCTGGACACTGGAACAGGCTCTCCAGGAAGTGGTCACAGCACCAAGCCTGACTTCGAGTGTTTAGACAATGCTTTTGTGCACATGGTGTGACTTTTGGGAATGGTGCTCTGCAGGGCTGGGAGTTAGACTTGTTGATACCTGTGGGTCCCTTCCAACTCAGATTATCCTGTGATTCTGTGAAAATTGTGGAGGTTGAGTTGTTCAGATGCTGACTATTATCAGCCCAAATTTTCAAACAAAGAGCACCCAAAAGGCATAGTATGTAGTCATAAAGGAAAATACAGATACTTGGGAGATGATGACAACTTAGGAGCATTGAAACTGGCTCAAGGGGGCTAGAGGGTCTAAACCTTCCTCTCCTGACAGATGGCTGCCTTGCAGCAAAACTCTGATAAGCACAATACATTCTGTTGCTTGCTTATCCCAGTTCGCAATTGTGCATTTTAGCTAATAATCATTGTTTTTAAGCGGTATCTATCCTGCTTGCGTAGTCTCTTTACACATGGATAAAGATGCCTGAATAAAGTAACTCAAAGATACAGCCATTACCTAAGACCATCCTATCATTGAAAAAAAGAGACTGGTTTGATTATGCTTATCATCTTTTAGATATTCTTATCTCTTAGACATTAATGCACATGCAATGTCAAGAATTTTTACCTGATTTATGCTGGTTTTCAGGTAGGCAGGCTCAAAGACTCTATTTCTAAGTAAACAAATAAATTACCATGATTTAACCATATATTACTCAGAGGACTGCCCACATGTAACCACTTCTTGAACCATGGGACATTATTTCACACAGTTCAGTGCACAAAATACAACTAAATTAGCTCAGTTCTGCCTGGGGTTAAGAACCCTTAAGTAAACATTTGCTTATTAAACAGCTGTTGCACAATGCATTTATTCTCTAAGGTTAGGGCTATATAGAGGGAACCTAAACTGCGGGCCAGAAAGAGGTACATTTATAAAGGGTATAGGCAGATTTCTACACCTTTCAGTTAATTCCAGCTTATAGCACAGAACACCATTACAGTGTGATTCTCTTCATCCTTATTCAATTTTCTTAGCTAACTGTGCATTTGTTTTGTTGACAGTGGAGTAGTGTGAAGTAAACTTTAGCTTTAATCAAGTTTGAAAACATGAGTTTGCATAAAGACATGTTGAAATGATTTCTCCAAACCTTAATGTCAGTAACAATCACTGCTCTACTCTAATGCTTCTGCTACAATAATGATCACTTCTAGGTAAAAAAAAAGAAGAAAAAATTCTATCTAGGTAATCGATTCCATTTGGGTTTTTTACTTTTCCTATTCCAGTATAGGCCTTGGCTACCTACGGTCTTATTTAGGGGCAGAAACAGAGGATCATGGACAAAGAAGGTTAATTAAACTGAGTTAGATAGGCTATGAAAAACAAGTTAGCAATGATGGTGACCAAAGAATACCTGATCACTTCCAACTCACTTCTAATTAAAAAATAGATATATTAAACCATGTGGTATTGCTGGGGGAAGGAGTCACATGAATGTCTCACGGGTGAATTGATTTTACAACATGATTCAACAGAATAGCTCCCTGATCGATTTGAGAAGGAGTCTACAGGGTGTTTATATGTTGCACATTGTGCCTTTGCTATAGAAGTGGAGAAAAGGCATTTAAGATTTGTATTGTTGGCAGAGTTTCTCACCAAGAGAAGTTTTCTTTTTCTCTTGGTTTGTGGGGGATTTTTTTTCTTATTTTCTTTTTGCATTGCAACATATATTCATGGTTGTTTCACTTCTCTAGTTCCTTTGAGAACTGATATGTCAAGTAGTAGAAGGGGCGTTCCCCCGTGAGTGCAACAAATTCTCAAAATACAAAGTAATATTGTAGAAAACCAGTTAATATTCTCATAATGGAAAGTTGGGGCCCACAAATTAGACAGACTGTACAGTGAAGCGTCTGTCTTCATTCTTTTCTGAAGGAGAAGATTACACAGCCTTAGAATTTAATGAAGATAACATGATTAGTTTTGTATGAAAATTTGGTTATGAACTGCTTCTTGGTTCACTGCAGGTATTTACATTATAGTATTATGGTGCGTGTGCACGCACATGCTGCATTATTGAGAATACAAATTCAAGAAATTAATAAATATTAAATGAAAGAATTTAAATTATCTGTGAAAATATATTTCAGTCTCAATAACTAGAACAGAGAATTGCAGAACAAGGAGGAAGATTCAGAGTTGAATCTCTATGGACCTCTTACTTTTTGTGCTGTGCTTTCTGCCAGCTTAATCCATTTTGCTGCCCTGAGAAGGACAAGGGCAGACTGAAGAGCATGCTGAGAACCTTTTATGTTTACATTTTTCTGGAAATTTGTCTTCATTTACATGCAACGAAAGGTGCTCAATTAATGAGTACTCATTCAGCATTGGGTTTTACAGCCAGTCTTCACTGAATAGTCCCATGCTTTATTTTAATTCACTCAATTCATGTCATTCTTTGAGGACATAAATATTGGTTTCCTCAAGGTTTTTTCTCTGTGGCACTTTTCATTATGCTATGTGAGTGCTACTGAAAATAATTATTATCATATTTTATGAAATGACAGCTTAGTATTAATCCCCAATTTCACAAGTATATTAGAATTTTAAAAGCATCCCTGAATTCTGGATGTCCAGATTATTTTCCTATGTCTTTCTATCCCAGATATTTTGTTTTGCAGAAAGACTCAAAGCAGGGCTGGCACCAAAAGGAAACTGTGGCACTCTCATGATTATGACCCTTTTTCCCTGTGAAAACATTCAGTGGCATTGGGCATAACACTTCCCATTTTCCTTTCTTGCATTTCAGAGATTATTCAATCACCATCTACCACCACTGGCAACTAGTAAAGAAGATTCTTACAGACACTGGTCTAGTCCCTTCCATATTTAAATGATTCCATTCTTGTCTGTGGTGCACAGGAGGAATAATATGCTGGGTTTGGGGAAAAACAAGGCTGGAAGAGTTTCCTACAATATGCATGTGTCCTGGAGAAATTATAACAGAACTAGTTGCTAAAATTAATTTATTCATGGGGAATAGAACTTCCAGCATGTGAGAAATCAAAAAAGGTTTTAGTTCTTTCTATAACTTTGATTTAGAGGTTTTGAGCTAGATTTTTAGGACACGGATCTGTGATATTAATTTATAAAAATGAACACTGAGGCACAAAAGTAAAAAGGAAATCTGCTCAGCAATTATCTGGAGTCAATAGAAACTAAAGGTACTGCCACTAAAACCATCAAGCCTTGGAAACCTCATTCTGTGCTCTTTAAATCATTTGGAGAAACAGAAGCTCTCAGAAGAAAATTTATACTGCAATTCCAAATCTTAAATATTTCAATAAATATAAGAAAGAGTTGAAATATGTAAACATGCAACTGCCCCTGTAGGCATAAACTCTTGTGTTCATTGTTTTTTCTTTGCAATTTGACATATGGTGCTGAATCAATAAGGCAATTGTTCATTATTAGACAATCACACACCTGGGAAGCTTCAAGGCATAGGATGTAACCAGATAGTCAAAACCACAGGGGTATGATAATTTTTCAGTTATATGTAATCATATAATTTCTTTAAACTTTACTACTGAGATAAATAACTTCCAGTGTGAATAGAGCTGCCAGTTAATGTCACAATATTTCACCTAAAAGACTTGCAGAGACTAATGCACTCCTACAAAAACCCTAAAAGCCATTATAATTAGAAGGCTGATTCGGTCTAACATTCATAATCTGCATCTGACAGTCTTCCTGCAGTCAGAGCATTTGCAGTGCCTCTTTCCAGCAGTAGCAGCAGAATCAGAGCAGTGGGTATCAAGTGGCCAAGACTCACATGTTTGACTTATTGATAAACATGTGAGGGGAAATTGGAGGGTTAATTTTCACCCAATGGCCAAGTTTTACTCTATCTTCCCAGTAATATTAAGGGAAATTTTGCTGTCACTGAATATAAATATAGAATATGAAATTCTGTCATAAAATAGACCTTGAGTAGAAAAAAAGGAAAAATTTTGTCATGCTATTATATGTATAATTTATAAAACTATGTTTACTTAAAGCTCTGTACAGTGAAATGTCTTTTATCCTTAGTTAATAAAAGCTTCTATTACTATTAGTGAAACAATGTAGGCATGAATGCAAAGAACACAAAGAGCAAGGTGCTACACAGAGCTGCATGGAGTACAGCAGAGGCTACAGAAGGATTCTGGGAACTACTGACCTGTCAGCCTCAGGGCTGATCTAGAAAGATCAGGGAACAGATCTTTCTAGAAACTATGCTAAGGCACATGGAGAATACAGAGGTGAGGCAAGACAGACAGCATGGTTTCACCTAGGGCAAGTCCTGCCTGAACACAGCGGCCTTCTATGATGGAGTGACTACATCTGTGGACAAGGAAAGAGCTACAGATATCATTTATATGGACTTCTGTAAAGACTTTTACACAATCCCTCACAACATCCTTCTCTAAATTGAAGAGAGATGGATTCAATGTGTCTTCAGTGGACAAGGAACTGATCGAATAGTTACATATTAGCCAATGGCTCAAAGTCTTGATGGACGTCCGTGACAACTGGCATCCCTTAGGGGCCTGTGTCTGAGACCATCGTCATTTAATATCTTAATTATTAACATAGATGAAGGCATAGAGTGCACCCTTAGCAAATTTGCAGATAACACCAAGCTGAGTGGTGACACACCTGAAGGATGGGATCCAATCCAGACAGACTTGGACAAGTTTGAGAAGTGAGCCTGTGGGAATTTCACGACGTTGAACAAGACTGAGTGCAAGGTGCTGCACCTGGGTCAGGGAAATCCCTGGTATCAACACAGGCTAGGGATGAACAGATCCAGAGCAGGCCTGCCAAGAAGGACTTGGGGGAATGGGGATGAGAGGTTGGACATGAGGTGGCAATGTGTACTTATAGCCCAGAGAGTCAAACGTGTCCTGGGCTGTATCCAAGGCAGCGTGGCCAGCAGGGCCAGGGAGGGAATTCTACCCCTCTGCTGTGCTCAGACCTCACCTGGAGAGCTGCATCCTGATCTGGGCTCCCCAGCACAGGAAGGACATAAACGTATTAGACTGAGTCCAGAGGAGGGACATTAAAATGGATTAGAGGGATGAGCACGTCTCCTATGAGGAAAAGCTGAAAGAATTGGGTTTGTTCAGCCTAGAATAGAGAAGGCCTTGAGGTAACCTAATTGTGGCCTTTCAGTACCTGAAGGGACCCTACAAGAAAGATGGAGAGAGCCTATTTACATAGGGCATGTAGTGACAGGACAAGGTGGAATGGTTTCAAACTGAGATCAGGTTTAGAGGAGAAGCTATGAAGAAATTCTTTACTAGGAGAGTGGTGAAACACTGGAACAGGCTGCCCAGAGCTGTTGTGGACATTTTCATCCCTGTCAGTGTTCAAGGCCAGCTTGGATGAGGCTCTGAGCAACCTGTGAAAGGTGTGGTACAGTGGAAGGTTGTCCTTGCCCATGGCAGGTTGGTCGGGATCAGATGATCTTTAGGCTCCTTTCCAACCCAAACTATTCTATGATTAATGTTAATGAGTTCAGGGGGAAAAAAAAAAAAAAGTGAAGAAAAAAACCCCAGTTATCTGTACACAACACAAAAAGAGCAACTGCTTGGATTCTCCTTGTTCTTTCAACTGGCATAAACCAGTCTTCCTTCTTAACACTTGAAAAAACAGCTTTCATTTTGAATATACTGTTCCCGTATTGAAGAAACATTTTTTGTGACTTGATGAAAAAATACAGGCTGAAACTACTAATAGAAAAATTCAAATGAAGTTTAAACATATTCCACAAATACATAGAAACACCAAAATGGAAGGCATGCTGTGAACTTACCTCTGGCACATGGGCTGATATAAAGATTTGCAGCAAATCAGTATATTGAAACGTTTTCTGGAAGGCAAGCTTCAACAGTTCATCTACAGTAGTCACCTGCACAGCTGCCTGATTTGGGATGGCTGGTGCAAGACCTCGCTTCCTGGGACTTGCCCCAAATGCCTTGGAAGTGGAGGTCTTATCCAAGCAGCCTCAAGCCTGAGCCCCCATAACCTCCAGCCGAGGGAGCTGTTAGCAGCATCTTGACTTTAGTTGTAAATCATGCTTGAATGTTAGATGTAAAAAATGTGTTTTTCCTGATATTTGGCTCGAAACAAGAGCAGGCACCCAGGTACTTTTTCCCCAGGAAAGCCATGTCTATGTAGCAAGGCAGTAACTCACAAACATTTAGCTTTTGAAAAAGTTAACTCATTTTTTCTTCTGGTCAATAACCATGCAATATTCAAGCACTCCTTTTAGAAATTTCAGAGTGGTTGGCCATCTGTAGGATACAAATTACAGCGCAGCAGACATATCCACATAATCTGCCTTTACAACACAAGGAAACTGGGCTGATTTCACTTTCCCTCGGGAAGACAAAGCTCGTACAGCATAATAGGTCACCATGTGAATCGACACAACCAAGGCAACCACCAAGCCACATCTCAGCCTCTTTGCTGAGATGCAAAGAGAAGATTTATTTCATTGCTTCACTAAAAACACCGGGCCACAGTGACACACAGGGACACAGAATCCCACAGGCTTAGTTCATCCTAGTGACTGTGGGGGGTGCAAGGACCCCTCTGCCTGTCCCAATATACCAAAGGGCTTCAGGCACACATGATTTATGGGTTTATCGAAAGGCTGTGCTTGTTTGATCTTTCTCTCCCCAGAAGGAGGCTCAAGCATATCTGTGAGAGTGTGTTATCTCTACACAGGAATTCTGCTTCTGGAAACAGGCAGAGGATGAACAATTCTAGGCACAAGAATGGGAGTTTTCCCACATCAGCTTTCTTAGCATTCCCAGTGCAGAATTGCTTTGAGTGAAAATTCTCTCATTGACAGATCTGGTTTTAGCTGTTCCCTCCCAACAGTCACTGGTGCCCTGCTATGGCAAACCAGAATGACTTACAGTCGTTTTATGCAAGCTAATTTTTCTTCTGTATACATCTGGGAAATTGCTGCTTCAAAATGACACAAATATGACTAGCATTTTTAACATCTCTGCAATTATCTCCATCCAAATCCAGCCACAATCTCTTATCTTCCTTTACCAGGAATGAGGTGGATCAAAGGAGCTGTTTTACCCATGCTCTCAATAATTTTCTGTTGCTTTAGTTGCCATTTTATTACCAGCTTCTTGGTGGGTTTTGAATGAATGCAGCAGGAGTTTTCTGGTGCCCTGGCTGTAGGAGAGCAAGGACATGGGAGCAGGGACAGCACCAGGTGCATACTCAGGCATTGCCATTAGAAGAGTCTTTCAGCTGGTCCCAACAATCCTCAGTCCTAAGCCACTACTAGCAGTGCTTTTCCTGAAACACAGGAAAATAATCAGATTGCCAAAGCTCTGGAGTCCAAAAACAGACAATCTTAAAGCTTTTAAAATATATTTTCTTCTTTGCTGTCTCTGACTTCATTGCAATCCAAAAAGAGAAACAGTGTTTTGCTGATAATAATCGGAAAGTTCTGCTTGTAACCCATGCAAAATTACTGACGTGGGTAAGGCAGATGACTAGTTTAGCAGAAATGCAGGAAATTAGACTGCATTTATGTAAGTTCTTTAATGGGACTGAATATTTCCATTTCATCGATTTTTATCCTTCATTCTGCCCAGTTGTCATTACAGCATTTCAAAAAGGCCTCAACTCATGTGTTTCACTCAAATGATGTATGGGATTTGATTAGAATCCACACCAAAACTGCTGCAAGAATATAGCAGCTATTCAATATGCTTGAAACCCAAGTGAGAGAAACAGCAAGAAACCTATTTTCAAAAGAAAGGTTTGACTTTTGCATTTTGGGGGTTCTTTGTTGAAATTGAGCACAGAGACGCTCTGGGAGCATGCATGCATGGAAAAGCAAATTAATATTTATTCTGCTCTGTTAGCAAGAAAAATTAGTTCCTCTGCACATCCATGAAGTTAGTTAATGAAGGGTTTCAGAATTAAGATATAAAGCTTGGTCTTTCAGCTCTGGTTCAGGAAATCTACTTACTAAAGTCAAAAGCAGTTTTGATATCACCAAGTCAGATGATAAAGCTAATCATTGGAATCTATTTCCTAGGCCTTATTTGAGTACTAATCCTGAGAGAGAATAACTAAGACAGAAAGTTCTCCGGGGGGAGAGATCTGCAAGAGTCAGAAGAAACCCAGATAGATCTTCCAGGGGATGGAAGGTGAAAAAAGCCCATAATGATGCCTGAGGTCAGATCAGAGAACAGCTCTCACAATGGACTACCCCAAATGGAAACAGGCAAAGATCCAATATGTGAAATGGAGCACATTAACTCGTTTAATGAGTGAATAGAGCATGGATCCATTTAATGAACCTGATTCAAGGGCTACTTGACTGCAAATTGCATCTTTCTGAAAAAATAACTCAAACTAGTTGTGTCTAGCCTTCATATTTTCAAATCTCATGAAGGTTGACTTAATACCACTTGTCCTGAAATAAAACTCCAAACTGAAATTGCAAAGATTTCATATCTGTATTATTTATTTTGTAGAAAAATGTATGTTGTGGCATCATAACACCTAGAAGTAGGAACTGGGAATTGAGTTGTTAATAGGAAAGTCAGTATTGTTAATTTAATCTCTTAATTTTTTTTATTCTGCCTTTAAAGACATTCCAGGGAAAGACTATTTTTTTCTGTGTTCTAGTGTGTAAAGTTTACTCTCAGCAGACAATTCTCCTGCTTGGTTTTCTCTATAACTGAAAAGAGAGTTGAGTTTCTTGCCTCTTCTAAGTGTACATAAAGGCTTTATTGAATCTTACGTAACATGTTCTACTTTGTGTGTGTAAAATTGTATGAGATGTGTCTCTCCTAATGCTAACAGAAACAAAAAAATGGGTGACATTGCTTTTCAATAATTAATCTCTCATCCAGATTTTATATCCATATAAAGAAAAAGAACAAGCACACTTGGGAAAATGTGAATTTCTGTTTCTGAGCTATCTTGTGGTAATAGCAAAGAGATGTGAGGGGGTATTTAGAGCAAATTCTCCCTCAGGGCAGATTCCTGCAGAGTGCTTGAAAGGGAGTCAATATCATGTAAAAAGCAGATTTAGGATCATCGATGAGATCATGTAGTGTTCAAATCAATATACATAAGAATTTGAAATGCAGAGTTCCTTTCTCAGTGTGTTAGAAACATTGTCAAAGCCTGTAAACTTAGAGGTGTCTTTTGTACATAAGAAGCAGCCATCACCAGCAGTTTTAGCTCAGATTACCATGTATATACACTTTATATTACTTCCTTGCTGTGTTTTGCTTTGGTCATTCTCTTTCCTAATCCCCACCAATCTGAACATGGGTCAGACCTTTGCTCTGTGCCTGAAGCTGGGATTATCATATCCCTACAATTAATGTCCAGGGCTCTTTGGTTTTCATGATCAGTAGTCTGGGTTGTTTTAAGGATATATATGTAATTGCACCTGGAACTGCAGATGGAGGGTTTCAGGACCCAGGGATTCTCTGCCAAACTTGTATTTCTGCAATGAACAGGACTCCTCTATTTATCAGAAAGATTATTAGAACTTTCTGGGCAAAAAAAAATCCAAAACCAGCTATGATTTAACCCAAATAGTCCTTTTCAAAAAACTGCTTTAAAACCAGTCATTTTCTGAATTACATTAAAACTTTCCACAATATCTTTATCTTAAGGTTTAGCTCAGTTTTGTTCAGTAACTACAGAATTTCCATGAGGAAACATGCTTTTGAGAAATGAAAGTTGCCACGGAATTATTCCAGGAACAATACGGATCAAGAAAACTCTAAAAAGGAATAAAATTTAAACTTCAGGCTGTGTTTTCTTCACAAGTTTCATCTGGGAATGGGAAAGACTAAATAATTTGAAACAAAACGTTTCCCTGCCAAATCTTTCTGCCTGCCCTAGAAACAGTGTCCATGCTGCCACCTGGAGCCCACTCGTGTGTTTGGAATCAGAAAACAAGGCTTGGAAGCAAATCGAGCAGCTGCTGCCTGGTCTCAGTACAGGTAGTCCTCAGACAACCAGCAAAAACAGTCATAGAATTAATGCAGGTTTTTATCGTCTCGGTGTGGTGTTCCATGCAATTTACAGCAAATTCAGAGCTGAGGACCGAGAATATAGTTTTCTGGGATAGCAGATTCAGGAAAAACTATTCTCTGCTTGTCTGAGCTTGTTTTATGTCTCAAAGAGGGCATGAAAGGAATTGGTGTGTTTCAAGCAAACCCAGTCAGGATGGCGATTTCAGCCTCACATGGCTGCCGGCAGCAAAGGAAACAAATCTACAGAGACTACATGTCTCAGTCTGAATGTCACCCTGCTATAAGTAGCTCAGTTTCATTTCACCTGAGTCAGTTTGTGTCACCGTGACTTCACAAGGCAGCCAGGAGGCACTGTGCAACTAGGAAGGCAAGAGACGTCTTCTTGAACCAGCAGGAAGGTAAACCTCTCAAAGATAAGGACTTATCAACAGTCAGTGCACAAGAGTCAAAAGAAAAAATTTAGGAATTGCTCAGGAATGGTAACAGTATGCTAATCCAATAAAATATCAAATATCTGCCCCAAACAATAAGTAGCAAAGGCAGAATTATGTATATATGAATGAAAAGTCCAAGTTTATAATGAAATAAAGTTAATCTAGGTCAATTTCTATTAGAAGTCATAGAAAAGAAGTGGTAAATGGAGGAAATGGATTTATCTATCTGAGTTTGTAATTATGCTGAAATAAGAATTATCCCACTGTCCCCTTCTTGTACAGCATTTCAAACATGGTCCAAATATTTCAGGCTGGTCCTGCAGTGATACAAATATAAAAGGGACCTCGTGACATTCAAAATCCCAGGCAGAGGCCATTTTTGACCTGACATGGATTTTCAGCCCTGTCTGTAATTTTCATGGTTTGCTAAGCACCAAATATATGTACTGTCAAAGACAGATGCCTTTACAAATGAATACAGATTCACAGGGAAACCTCAAAAATGTAATTATATATTTTGTTAAAGGGTGATTTAATCATTTTTATTAAATCAAATTATTATGATCGAAATTATTATAATCTTAATTATTATGAAATTATTATTATTTCAAATTGTGATCTGCATCATGAGGAGTATGTCAATGTGCTGAGTGACCTAAAGCAGTGACACATTTATATACTATTCATATACTTTGTATGAAAAACAATAGCTTTTTTTATTATTAATAAGATACAAAATAGTGATTCTCAGATTCTAATTAAAATTATGTACACAATAAATTGGTGTTTTAATGTAGAAAGCTGTTGAAAAACTGGAACATTTCTTTAAAACTCACGTTGCTTGTTGAAAACATCAATGTTTTAATGGAACTTGTCAGTATATACAAATCCACTTTTTCCAAATATTGTAAAATTATCATCTTTATTCTGTTCTGCTCTGTTCATGAATTTTTGAGGTTTCACATAAATGCATATGTCATTCAAGTCAGCTTCTGAATAACTGAAAAAATTATAGAGATGGTCCATTGCTTTTCCAAATGTTCTTTCAATCCTTTTCCAAAGGATGCTTTTTAAATTGCCCAGAGACAATCAATCTAGCTAAGACTATCACATGTAGCAAAAAAGGTCATATTCTTTTAAATGTATATAGCAACAATGTATCTCTAAAAGTACTTGACCAAGGCTCCTGATTTGACTTTTACTTTCCCAAAATTCAGCTCACAGATACAAAGCCCAGAAGCATGACAAAAGATTTTAGGTGCAATTAAAAGGCAATTAAGCCAAGCTTTTTGCAGCAAATGCAGAAAATAAGCTCTGAAGGGAAAGACCATTTGGGTAACTGAGCAGCTTTCCCTCAAACAGCAGAGCAACTGGCAATGCATATGTGTGTTTAGTCTATTGCTAATGTACCAGATTGTAGAGGGAAGGAGATGGTCTGATAATAATTATGTCTCTAGAAGATAGAGTAATTCTATCATCATGTGGGTACTAAATGGCTTTCATACTTTGTTGCTGAACTTAATCAAAAGTAAGTTATCAGCATTAGCTGGAATCCTTTAGCTATTACTTTACATGAAGGCTCAAGTATTCCTTACTACTTTGGCCTCCTTAAAAAAACATGCAAAACCCTCCAGGATCAGGAATTGTTGAGATTGATTTGATTGCCATAAAGAAGAAAGTGGGGCCAGGTTTACTCAGAAAGTTTTAATATTGTCTTGATAGATAGCAGCAAATTGGGAGCCAGTTCTTGGGGCAGGACTGAGAATTTAAAAGGCATGAAAAAAAGAGGAGCAGGAAATAATCAGAATACAAGGGCCAGATCTAAAACAATTGATGTGCAAAGGAAGACTGTACATGTCAATATTTACTAATGGATGTTTAACTCTGTTCCCACTCCTGGAACTTTGTCATTTTCAGACTGAGCCTAAATAATAGACCACTATTTCTGGAGGTCGTAACTTTTCTTTCCCTTGTCAGAGTACACGACAAAAATCTGATATTTGAAAATGCAGTGTCAGAGGATTCCTTGTTTTTAAAGGAAATCCCATCTGTTTCTTTCAATTGATTTAACAGTTTCAAAGGCTGCTCTCCTCATATGGGCATAACTCAGCACCAGCAATCTGGTCATTGAAAACAGGCACCAATCATTTGGGCCCTCTCACAAAAGCAGAACTTATACAAATTGATGATAGAGAATTCTTTTTGGTTTGTTTGTTTGTTTGTTTGTTTTTTAGAAACAGAATGATTTTTTTCCATCTATAATGATGTTTCTTTATATAATTGAATGAAATTATCTATCTGAATAAATTCTCGCTTCGCACTTAAGTGGATTTTGACTGCCCTTTTGATGCAGCCAGGCTATGAATGTGGAGTGATGACAAAAACAAGCTAAGTAAAAAAAAAAAAAAGATTTACAGCATATATTTAGAAATGTAAGACATTGTCTCATCATTGAATGACTGAGGTTAGGAGGAACCTTTAGAGGGCATCTGCTTAACAGCACTGCTTAAGCAGGGCCACCAACAATCCATTGCTCAAGACCATCTCCAGATGAAGGCTGATACTCCACAGTCTCTGGGCAACCTGTGCCGATGCTCTGTCACCATTACAGTAAAAAATGTTTCTCCATGTTCTGTGCCATCTGCCTCCTGTCCTGTCACTGGACACCACTGAAAAGAGCATGGCTCCATCCTTTTTGCACCCTCCCTTCAGGTCTTTGCACACACTGATAAGATGTCCCTGAGCCTTCTGTCCAGGCAGAACAGTCCATCACAAGTCTCTCAGCTTTTCCCAATGGAAGACATGCTCCAGCCTCTTAACTATTTTTAACGCTCTTTGTTGGAACCTCTCCAGCTGCTGTCTTTTACTGGGGAGACCAGTAATGGACACACTGATGCTATTGAAACATGAACTAGACTTATTATCAAAGAAAGGTTTTCAAAAAGGAAAATTATTGCCTTTTTATAGTGGCTGAAATATTTCCATTTTTACAGTAAGCCTTAACCAATAAATGCTCTGGTATGGTATACAGTAGTTCCTAGGAGGTCCTTTGTATTCCTAGGGCATCCAAACTTCCACAGACACCTAGACTGACAGGGATTTGGTATTATCTATATTTCTGTATACAACAGTAATGCATTTCTATATCTGCAATGAGAGAATTTGTCTGCAAGCACAGAATGACAAAATGCTCTTAAGAAGACACTGAATCATATTATGCACAACTCCCTGGTTCTAGAAACAATATCTTCACACATGATTATTTTACCTGGAAGAACTTGGGAGCTAACTGATTAAATGAAAGAGTAGGAATTCCACAGACAATGTCTTAAGGATGAACACAGGTCCAAAGGGCACATTGTTTTCCATTATGAGGGGTGCATGTTCTTACAAGAGAACAGCAAGACACTTAGGTATTTTATATATATATATATATATATATATATATATATAAAATGTCTGTTTGCTGGGGCTTTTGGTCTTTTCAAAGAGCAGTCTCTTTAGAGAGTAGACAACTAGTCAGAGACCCATAAGTGGAGAGGTTGTCTGTGATCTCTGTCTGGAGTCTGAAGGTTCTCTGAAAAACAGAGAAATGTCACTTTGGACAGACCTTAGCCTATGGCACTGCACTTTATAGAAGAGCCTATCAACTCAAATAAAGAGTGAAATGCACATATATAGCACAAGCTATAACCTTGAGGAAAAAAAAATAACAGATCTGATTCTGTAGATGTTTGATAATGGTAACCCAAGGCGGAGTATGTTGTCAGGGTTGACCATCCCTCATGAACCACGCACCTCTAAATCCTTACATGGCCAAGAGCACCAAACCACAAATCAGAAACCAGAGAGCCAAGAGGACAAGAAACTCTGGAAATGACAAGGGAGAACAACTGTTTTGTTGCTGAATGAAGAAAGGCAATGAAAAATGCCACTGCTTCTGAGCTGAACAACTTTCCTCCTAAGCTGGGTTGCTTGAAATCCACCCCAACCACACAGCCTGTCACTTGCTACAGACCCCATAGGGCAACAGACAACAAGGACTGTGTGTAGCTGCAACCACCTTTTTCAGAGCCAGAGAATGACAGAAAACAGTAATTTCCTCTCAAGGTTATTTAAATTACAACCTTTGAAAAGAATGAGGAATGGAAATTACTGTTCTCAAAAATAAACTCAAAATACTGGATGTATTTAGGCGTGTGTGCTGTGTGTTTGTACCTGACTCTTAATTTTGCATCAGAATATTTGTATTTGGCATCATATTTGCCTTGGAATATTGTCACTTTCAGGTAGGCACCATGTGTCTGAAAATTTAACAAATACTAGCACATGTAAATAGCTCAAAAACACCATATAATTTGCTCCAAAAAAAGCCTTTAGGCATGGCTTGTGTTAAAGGTTTACCTGTGCCTACAGAGTCTGATGCAAAAGTTTGCCTGCTGTTGTTAATTTATCCAAAATAAGTTTCAGGCAAAAGCTGTATTTATATGAAATGATCTTACCTTCAGGGACAATAAGATTAAATTACTTCAGATGAGAAAAAAAAGATGATGTCCAGCAAGATTCTCTCCTTCACCTTTGTCCTGACCATACAGAAGACAAAGCTTAGCACATTTTGAAGAGAACATTACCACAGATTTTTTGTTCAGCCATATTTGCTCAATGAAATTATAGTACTAAACAAGTCAAAAAAGAAATATAGTATGATCAAAAAATAAAAAAGTTATAAATTCATACATAATTTTAGAAATATTCCTGAAACTTAAGGATCTTTTAAGTACTCAGCAAACTTTTAAGTATAACTCAAGATTGTGTCAGTTTGTTAGTTCTGAACAGCCTTGCATCTGAAGAAAGGAGGTTTTCTCACTATCCAAATGTAGATGCCCTCGCCACTGAAGGTGCCGTGAATTTTTCCAGACGAGCAATCAACAGGTGGTTCATCTGCCCAGGGAATTTCAAAACTTCTCCACCCATGTGGGATGCACATCTTGAAGCAATCAGAAGGTGGCACCTTGTTATCGCTGCTGCGGCAGGGCCGGGTTTGTGTCCTGGGATGCCGCGCCGGGAGCGCAGCAGCCGAGCCCCGGCGGCGCTGGGGACGGGCGCCTCTGCTCCAGCCCGTAACAACGGGAAAGGAAGAGTGCTCTGAGAGGGGAAAGAAAGGATTCTGCCCAAGTCATTAAATCTTCTTGAATCACGGACCTGCTAACAGGAGGCAGAGGCGTTCTTTGGAGGCATATAAAACTCCTGACATGCTTACTTGTAATTTAAATGCACAGAAACACACCAGGTATTGATAAGAATAAAAATAAGAATAATAAAATTAATGCTGTTAATGCAAACTACAGAGTACAACCAGCAGTCCTCTAGGTTTTGGGTTTGGTTTTTTGGGTTTGCTTTGGCTTTTTTTTGGTTTTTGTAAGGGGTTTTTTGTTTGTTTGTTTGATTTGGGTTTTGTTTATTGTTTTAGCTTTGGTTTTTGCCTTTTTTTTTTTTTTTTGGGAAAAAGCCCCAAACAAACAATACAAAACAGAGCATAGTTTCTGACCTTTTTGATGACACCCAGATCTTTTCAATGACCACCTTGACAATGCAAATATTCCACAATACAACAAGGCTTGCCCTCCCTCGAGCTTTACCTAAACCTTGCATTAATTGAACACGGCACCTTTAGTTAAAAAAAGTTGTAAATGTTTGAAAGAGTGTATTGTATTAATATCAACTTGCACTTACTGTTCTTGTAAGGCTGAAAAAGAAAGATGGGATATCGAACTTTTTTAAAGCCTCTGGCATGAGGCAGCTTGAAAACTGTGATGTTAGACAGAGTCTCACTTTATTCTGAGCTGTAAAATTTCAGAGAGCGAACAGAACAGAACTGAATTCCCGCAGGGTTCTCACCTCAGCACAAGACATATTGCAGAGGTGGTTAAACATGCCTTACAAATCAGAAGCTCATCTCAAGGTACTTCTAGGATCAAACTGGAGCATGCAAAACTGGAGAAAATCTCAATATATACCACTTTTACCACAATAAATGATTCTTTTCCCTGCCTGAACTGATACCTGCAAACTCAAAGACAAAAGATACATTCAAATTCAGACATCACATACACTGAGAATCAAGTCCTGCTTACACTGAACTATACATGTACATAATAAATTTATAATGAAGAGACTATAAGTTACTCTACTTCTTTTCAGAAAATAAGGGGGAATAGAAATAAATTCAATACAGATGCTTGAATGTCATCAAAAAAATTGTCAAATTGCTGGGATTCTAATGTTTTTCTTTTCAGTTTTCAGCAGCAATGCCTTTGCATTGGCTACTAGCACAAACCTACTCCCTCTCCCACCTTTGTGGTGTAAATAGTGACATCTACCAACACCTACAGGGACAGATTCTAATTCTGTCTGGATTTGTTGGTAAGCTTTGCTAGAAGAAGTTAGGAAAAAGAACCGCCATAAAAGCCGCCATAAAGGCACCATACTGAGGTTGATTTAGAAGTTGTTCATGCATAATCCTACAAGGCATTTGATCTTTGTTAGCTCACCTGATGCCTCATCATTCCCATTCTGCCAGAGAGCAAGTGATCCCCATCCACCTCTTGCTTCCTGCTTTTGCCTTGGTAGGGCTCTCTTGGTCACCTATTTTCCTGACTCCAGTCCCAGTTTGTGCAAATACTCCTCTATGTGTTTGTTCCTCAAAGTTTTGTCACTTTTGGTTCTGTACCTCCTGTCCTTCTGGTGCCAGATTTCCTAGAGTGTCCTGTGCTCCAAAGAGCTCTGTGTGCTGAAATGAGGAATTCTGAGGTTCTTCTGGGATCCAAGTGGAAGCTTTCTGATGGCTGAGCTGATCATGCCTTGGTCCTGTATGAGGCACAACATTTCTTGAAAGCACTTCTCTTTGTATTTCTTTCTCCAATAAGAGAGGGGGATAAAGGACTATTGGACATTTATGCAAGCTCTGATTTTATTTTGAATAAGTGTCATGGTTTGAGGGGAAGTGAGTTTTTTTTAGGAAACTCAGGTCAAACCAATCAGTGGCCAGGTTGGATGTTGGCATCTTCGGTGGCCACTGAGAGTTTGGACATGCCTCTGAGGACACAAGGGGTTAAAAGCGAGGACTCCCAACGTACTTCCTCTTTTCCTGGCTCTGCTTCGGCAGGGGAGCATCTTTTTCCTCTCCCCTGCGGGGGAGGGGAGCCAGGTGGGTCTGGCTGGGGTAGGCCTGGGCTCCAGGGTGGGGGGAAGAGAAGGAACAGGACAAGAGCTGGGTTAGGATGGAGGGGTGGAGACCCTTGGGGTGCCTTCCATCCCCCGTCCCTGTCCCCTACCCCCCNGCCATGGGTGACATGGGAGCATGGGAGGATGGACCTGTGTTTTCCTGTGGGGGGGGGGGGGTCTGTGGTTGCAAGAGAGACTCCTCTCTCTCTCTGGATGGACTGACGATTGTTTTTTGAGGATAATGGCTTGGATTAGGAACCCAGGGTCGTGGAAGGTTTAAGCAAGTAGATATGAGGGTACGTGCTGGTGTCAACTGTTGAGCATTGTAAAGGATGGAAATTGGGGGGAGGAGGAAAAGTGTTGTGAGAGGTTTCTTATTCTGCCTTTGGGTGATTGGGTTTTCTTTTTGTGTTTATTGTCTGTTGTTTTGTATTGTCTATTGTTATTGTTATGTGGGTTAATAAATGTTTCCTATTTCAAGTGATAGGCCTGCTCTGCTCTGTTCCTGACCACATCTCACAGTAGTTTATTAAAAAACTATACACTCATGGGTGCACTGGCATTTGCCTAGCGTCAACCCATGACAATAAGCTTTAACTTACATAACCCCACAGACTCCCTGAAGAACAACTGATCCACTAGTGGATACAGAAGACCACTTGGTGGTGACAGTTGACAGCCTGTTGACAACCAACGCTGTATGATCATTGAGGACTACTTTTATTACTGGGATTTTTAAAAATAAGAATATCAAAGAATTGCTTTTGCAGTAAAACCACTTCAAATTATGTGTTACAGAGCAAGACAAATAACCGAATGAACACATTTACATTAAATTCAAGGGAAAAGCAGAGACAGAAAATGCCCATTTTACACTTCAACATGTTTTAATTTTAGTGATTTAAAAACATCTTAACTAATATAGCCAAATTTTCATCGAAAGTCAACGTCTGTGTTTCATTAGCTTGACCTAAATAACCTTTAACATGCCCTTAAACTGAGGGGTGGGTATCTTATTGTAATAATTTCCATAATTACTCAATTTGGCACTTTTTAATGGAGCTGTCACAATGCACATGCTACTTCTACAGCAGCTGAGTTGCAACAAATCTTACTGAGTTATTATTTCATTAACTTTTTGGAGATTTTGCAATGATTTAAATGAAAAGGCAGAAACATGACGCTGTTAATCTTTGCTTGCAAATGTATGGTGTTTGCCACTAAATTATAACAATATTTAAAAATTAACTAAAACCAGTTCCAACCTTAGCCTGCAAGAGATTAAATTTGAAAAAGGCCTCCCAGAATGATTGCTCTGATCCTGATTGAACAGCAGTGCAGCTGGACACCTAAAGGTCTGGTAGGTGATCTACACTTATGGTTTAACTCTCCATATGTAGCCAAGGAGAAAGAAAAGCACATCCATTCATCTCCTTGTTTTCAGATAGCATAAGTCAGTCAGGAAAAGCATCTGCTTCTCTCTTTTGCTCTTTCATTTACTCATGTTGGAAAATTATAACCTGAATTACTAAAGCTGAGAGGATTCACAGCCACCTACCAACAGCAGTTGCAGCTAGAACAGGCTGGTTCATCTCCTCTGACACAGTGGAGGGCCTGGTGTCACCTCTCCACAGCATAGTATTGTTGTGCACACATCATTAAAAAATGCCAGGTTTCTATTTAGATTTGTATTCCTTACTTAACATCTTTCATCTCACAATAACGTTGTGGAAATAAATATTATGGAATTTACTCTAGTGATACAGTCTTGAGTCTTGCTCAACCAGTATCTATTGAAAATTTACTCCAGGGATGTGAAAACATAAATTTTAGGTACTCAATCAGTATCTATTAAAAATTCATTATTGATTGTATAGTATCTGATTTAGAAACATTAAACTGAAGAAAGTGATTGTCCTACTTTGTTCTGATCAGCATGAAATAGGATAAATTGCTGTTTTCTGACTGTGAAACATATGCAATACAAGCCACCTAGAGTAAAAAAAATCACTTTAATCTGTATTTTTCTGCTAATTTGGTAGTGCTGTTCCTACACTGTGTGTTCCAGAGGCTTACAAAGCATCAAGCAATTTTGCTAGAGGCTGATCAGGTGAATAGCACTGACACCAAAACTTAGTGGCCCCCTCAAAAGGCCCAGTCGTCTGCTTTGCCTGATTTTTGCTAATCCAGCAGCAGAGGACTTGAGGGAGTCAGCCCAGCTGGAGGCTTCCTCCTGTTACCCACAGCTGCTGTGGGGCTGCAATACTTTCTTCTTCATACATGAAGAGACTCTGGGGGGATGGTATGCTACAGCCAGTCCCAACTTCAGAGAGGCTACAAGCTGCCATGAGCAGTGCCCCATTTTATCCCTGAGACCACACCAGAGCATCTTCACTTGAATGTAATCTCTGAGCCTGTTAGGACTCTGGGACAGTAAGTAAATTTTACAGTAGGAGGCCAAGCATGCAGATAAAACAGAACAAATGAGTAAAGACTCATCTCATATTTATATTCTTCCAAGATCTGTAGGACATGGAGCAGAACTGCATACAATAGCCATCCTAGAACCCTTTGTTAGAGCAGGGCTTCAGATCTTTTATCCCTATCATTGACCAGTGCTTTCATTTGTTACATTCATCTATTTACTTAATTTCTACTTATGTAATTGTAGGTTTATTTAACGTTAACCTTTATATGAAAGAAAAATAATGCCTTTGAATATTACATTATATCTGGTGAAAAACATTTGGATGGACATTTGAAGACACCAATTAACTTAATATTTATTTTATTTAAGTAATTTTTTCTAGTAGACTTTATTTCTGCTAGTGGACACTGACACTCATTCCTGTCCACTGAGACTTTTACAAGGAACATTTTTGTAGACTTTATCTGATAGCATGGAGTGAAGAAATTTACATTAGTCAATATTCAAAATTCATGAATTAAACTTGGCCATTATTTTGGTTGGAAATACTTCAACATTAGGTTTAAAAACTGAATTACTTCACCTGACTGAAATAGGTCAACAGAAAACAAATTTTTGAGAGCGACTGATTATCTAAGCATTTTTCTTGCTAGCTTTAAGCCCATATTAATCACTTGGTGTGGGCACTACTAAATCATGTTCTCAAGTATATTACTGGGTCAGGGCCTTATGGTAATCTTCCCACATTTCACAACACAATTTGCCTTTCTATTGTGATGGTGAACACCCATTTTCTGCAGTCTGTGTGAGTGAATAGACTGCAGTGGCTGAATGAAGTGAGATGTCTGACAGATCCCTGTTACACACTGACAAAAAGCTAAACATTTCACTACACATGACAGCTGCTGAAGAGATAGACTTGATTCAGTGACATACTGAGAACTGCACGTTTGAGCATTGCCATTGGTTACTAGAAGCAAAGCTCATTTCCACTGCAATCTACTGAAAAAGTATTGTGCTTCAGGCATGGGATAGAGTCACAAGGGGCCTCAGAAAAAGGCAAATATTGTTTCCTGAAAAATCCTTGCAACAGAGTAGAACAGTAGTTTTCTTGTATTTTAACTACTGAATGAGTTCATGCAATCAACATGTCTAATTCAGAATGAATCATAGAATCAGAATGCTTTGAGTTGGGTCTTAAAGATCATGTTTTTCCAAACCCTTTACCATAGGCAGGGACACCTTTCACTAGACCAAGGTGATCAAAGCCGCTTCCAACCAGGCCTTTGATACAGTCTTGCATGTGGCCAGAGTGTAATAAGCCCCCTGAAGATGTGTCAAGTCTGAGGGTTGACCTGCAGCCTCTCAGAGCAGCTTACTAAAAGCAAGAAAACTTCTCTGGATGTGCTTTGTAAAAGAAAAGGTTTTAATAAGGACAAAAATAACAAACAGTATCAAACAAAAGAAATATATGTCAAACACAGTGTAGAGAAAACTCTGGCACTGGCTAAGGCAGTCCAAAAAAGCGCGGACAAGTTCTGTGCAGCCTTTTAAATACTTAATGGTCCAGGTGGGCTGTTTGGCACCCTGCCCAATGAAATTGGCAACAGGCTTTGAGGTACAGGTCCAGGCATCCAACCAGTATCTCCACTTGGCACCTGGCCAATTACTGGGAAAAGAACATCAAAGTTTCTGGGTCCTTAGCCCTATAAGAATAGGAAAGGGTGGGTCTTAAACCATTCCCTATATGGAAACACCTGCCCAGGTGTGGAGTGCATCCCTACAGGTCTTGAACACTTTCAGGGATAAGAACAGAATTGATAAACTCCCAACTAATTCTTCAAATAAATGATGGCCAAGGTACCTAGTCACAGTAGTGCAGTATTGTCCAAATTTTGCATCCTGTTCCTATCTCCTTCATAGAATATGTCCTTTCTTTCCCAGCTGCCATCTGACTGTTGGTGCTAGAGGGACACAGTTTTTGTCTTTGAGCAGACAGGTGAATGGTCTTCTCTGCTGATCTTAGAAGGACCATCATTCTCTGTCTGTGCCACATCACCACTCAGCTGCAGGATAACCCAGAAAAAGGAGCCTGCCTTGCTGACTCACGTACATCATCTCCTTGCATACAAATCATGGAAGAAATTTGTCACTGCCATCCCATATTCAGTGATAGGAAGCAGAAAGTCAGGTGATGGGCCCTGTAACTAGCCTTTGTATATCAACCTAGTGGACTCATGCACAGAACACACAACTTCCATGAGAAAAAAGGAAGCTGTGTCTCGTGCCTGTGCTGGATTTGGCTGCCACACAAGGCAGAGTGGGACTCCAGCTGCAATACGCTCTTCTTTTTTTGTTAGATGATTTTCATCCGACCACGTGGCAGTGTCTGATGTTTGAGCAGGTGTCATGGATAAGGACAGCAGGGTTGGATACTGTCAGCAAGGCACTGGTGGTTCAGTGGCTAACCCCTGGCACACCAGTGGAGCTGTTTTGTTAGCAGTTAAAGAGCACAACTGAATGGCACTCCTTGAACTTCAGCTGATGGGTCATTTCTGGCTCACACCGCCACTGTTTGCTGTCTGCCTGGAAGCATCCAGGCTCCCACATGCAGCACAGAGCACTGACAGGTGAAGTTCTCTGTCACACCTGATTTATGCTGCAGCATCTGAATAGAAGCTAAAGTCTCTAATAGAAGCTAGGAGCACAGAGGACAGTTAACAGCAAGTGGTGGACAGGGTATGAAAAATAAATCCGAACAAACAAAAACATCTCTGCCTGATATTAACTGATCTACATATTCACCTTGACTTTTTTTTCATGGGCATAATTTACATTTTTACTTGCCACAGTGACTCACCATTTACTTCTCTATGTTCTCTGGTGATATAAGCTGTTAAAATTGATGTTGTTAATAATAAAAAAAATAAACACAAAACCACTTTCGTAAGTGTAAATAAACAAAACATCATGACATTGTTTTTTATAGAAATTGATACCTAGCAGGGAAAAATTATAAAATAAGAAGAGCACATGCTATATATTTAGAGAGAACCTTTTTATAGCTTTTGGTTGCCATGGAAACACATTGCAGCAAACAGAGAGGCAAGCTCGAATACTTCCATCTCCAGTCTGCATTTCAGGATCTGCTGTTTGCACTGCACCTATGCCAGGAACATACTATGTGTACTGCAGTGAAGCTCTAAAAAGCCTCATTGAAAATGTAAAAAATAGTCCTTCATGTGGAGGACACCTCTCCTGCGGGAAAAAAACAAAACCAAAACCAAAAAACCCAAACCAAACAAACAAAAACCTCCCCACAAAACAACAACAACAAAACAAAACACCACCCAAAAAACCAAACCAAAAATAAAAACAACAAAAAACCCCAACTAAACAAACACAAAAACTCAACAAATGAACTGATAACAAAAAATCATCTCTAAACGGTTTATGTGTATTTATAAGTGACCAAAGGTGGTAGAAGTCTCTTTGCACTGACAAAATTTGGAAAACAAACAGAGCAGCTCTTACCTGGGGGCCAATGTGATCCATCCCACCAGAAATTTATAAAAATCTCTAAATTTTTTGTATTTCGGTCTTCAGCCAATGCCGAACTGCATTCCTTGCACTACACTGTAACTAATGTTAGGGGTGAATCAAGTTAGAGTTCCCCTTGCAGCTCTTTTGTGCTTTTCTACCTAACAGGGTTTCTCTATTTTGCATGTTTCCTGTTATTTTTGAAATTTCATTCTAAGACTCCAAGTCTCATTGTGAGGAAAAACCTTTTTTGTCCATTTCAGAGTGTAAATCACTCAGAAAGCCAATGCTCAGTATTGAATGGCCCTCATTGTTCAACTAAAATTCACTCTCTGCTTAGATGAAATAAAGGTTAATACGCTTTGGGAATTTAATATGAAAGATATAGGTTTTTTTATTTTGCTGTTTCTTTTGGAAATGATACACCCAGATGACCCTGTGGTATGCATAATAATAAAATAAATTCACAAGGGTGCCTAGCAACCTTCCTCTGTCCCCCGGTGCAAAATATATCTTGGTTTGGAACATAATAGCATTCAGAAATGACCGATGATATCAACATGGGCAAAATTCTAGTCCAGTATTTTTAAAACCCTTGTTACTTCTCTGAGGAATCACACAGTTCATCCAAATTTAAACAAGCAATTGCACTCTTATTTTTTTTTTTCTCACAAAAATTTTGATGTTCAAAGAAGCCACTTAACTACTTTACCTCTTTCACATGGCAATACAACCATGCAAGAAAGTATGCTGGTATTCATAGGTCACCTCTTGAACCTGTCAATGTTTTTAATAATTTTTCACAGGCAGCCGTCAGCTATGACTCTCAACAAAATGCTGAAGATCAGAAGTCAGTTGTTGAGGAAGACAGGACAGGAAAAGCTTACCAATATGATTGCTTGGCAAGAGATACTGAGAATATAAAACCTATGAATGAAATAGAAATGAAAGCTAGCTTTGAGATGTAATCATGGCAGGCAGGAAGACAGTGATTGTAACNCTCTTCAGCCGAGGCTGGTGTTTGAAGACAAGGCCCTTTTTACCCACGACCCTTGCAATAAAAACACATGTTCTCTCAAGAGTGTCTCAGGTTTGTCAGGTTTGCAGAGTTCCCTCTCCCTGCCGTCCACGAATATTCCTACAGTCAGTTATCAAGCTATTTCCTTCATACCAGTTCTGAATTCCATTCATTTCATCCAGTGGTATTTCATTCTTTCATTTGCCTCTTGATAGAAATGTGCTGTAACTTCTCTCCAAAGGTGCAGAAGATTTCCAGACACACAAAAGATGTGGCTTCTTTTCTTGGATATTGCATGAGGTGCTACATTTTCTGTGTGACATTTAAAATCTTCTATCATTAGATCAAATTTATTTGGTTCTCAAAGTCCTGTTCAGATAAAGTAAAACATTATTTTGCTGTGAATAGAAAAGTAATTTTTCTTTCCTAACAACACAGTAATATCACAGAAGGACATGGCCACCTCTATTGTAGAATGTGACCAAAAAAAAAAAAAACAAAACGTATTTTTCTCAGTGATTGTCCTCATGATAGTGATTGGCATTTAGGGCCAATCCTTCATGTGGATGCAATATTGCACCTCTGGTTCCATCCCGAACATTACCTACAGTGGACCTTACAGGAAAATATCTGAAGCATTTATCCATCTAAATTATTTCATTTAGGCAATCAAATGAGATTTCAACAGATTTGATTTGGAAAATCAGGGTTGTTCGCTGTTGAATACATGAAGTCAACAAGACTCAAGACATTTTTCAGTATTGGGAAAAAAAATAACAGAAAGTATTAATTTAATATCGTGAAAAATAACCTGACATCTTTAAAAATATTTCAATTCATTTTTCAACACAGCATTTTAACTTGGGCTCTTTGGAGCTATTCTCACTGATCTCTCACTGATTTGGAGTATATTCCATATAATTCCTATATAATATTATGATTTTATTTGGGGGCTTTCTGGTCTTTATATAGAAGATGGGAAAGGAAAAAACACAGAACCCTAGAGTAAACTCATTACCATTAAACCCTTCCTTGCTGGCCTTTGCTCATCAATTCCCCTTCCCTGCAGCTCATTGACATTTCAAAGCTTTGAACAACTTTTTGTTATATTTAAAATACAAAGTTGATTCCTTCTTTTGTCATGGAAAGTTCTGAAGTTTCCCTGAACCATTACACTGAATCAAGACATAAGAAAGTAAGGTTCTATTTTGAACCAGTTATTTCTTTTAAGTTTTTTTTAAGTATCTGAATGTAAAAACTGATCTCTCAGAGAACTATAAAATATCAACTGGCACCTTTAAACTATTGGGGAAGTGATTTTCTTAGCTTCCCAGTGAGACATATCAGTAACTTCTGTCTATCAAAGCACCAAGATGAAAGAGACTGAATACATTGCTTATTTTAGTATATAGCAATCTCCTTTAGATTATTTTTAAGAAACCTTTATTGCTGCCTTTGCAAAACTGGCCATGTGGTAATGAGGACATTCAGTTTTACAGCTGAAGGAAAATTTTGAAAAATTGAATAATTTTAGAAACACATTTGCAGAACTGTGTCCCTATGGCATATGTCATGCTGTGAATGTAAGAGGATAAGAGTCAATCCAAAGGTTTTTGAAAATCACCTGTGGGAAGCCTTTGTGATGGAAGTGATGCTGAGGAATGCAGGCCACCAAAGGTTCAGCTGATAAGAGTTACCACTTGGTATTTGCTCCTGCTACTCTAGGACAGAGAGCATAAGGTTATTCAGAAGCAGATCAGAATTTAGAGGGATGACAGCAAGCCTCTGAACAAGACCTTCTCCAGAACATTCCAGGATAATAAACATATGTAACAAGCATGACTTTTTATAACTGCAAATTGAATTTATAGAAGTAAATATCAAATGAAAGTGGCGTTTTCAGGAGAATCATCATTTTTTTAAATCTGTGTATAACAAGGGCATTTATCATTTTAGTATAAAAAGTCTTCTGAAAATTATTGATTCTGAAAACCAAATTTTTTGCAGACACTCTCCCATATTCCTATCTGCTTCATGAAAATAACAACAAAAATACAGTTTATGTTTTTCATTACTCTTCTTTCTGGCTTGGCCTACTTGAAGTAGGCAGTTCAAACCCAGCCTGGTGAAGACTGGTTTTCTCCATTATGTTTTTAACTCAAAAACAAGGAGGGAGTATGCCACAAAGGATGGAAAGAGGAGGCCAGGAAAATATGGGAGGAACACAAATCAGTCTGTTGTAAGAAAATCATATTTTCAGGTGTTATGCAAATAATTCTTGAAGACAGATTAATTTCAAACACATGGAAGCCCTTCTAGTGATATCAGATGTTACAAGGCCCTGCAAAAGGCTGACTGCTCTGAAAGTGGTCAGTGGTGTGGAGAGAAGAGGGGGGAGAAAGATAGAGGGAGGGACAGGAAAGGGAGGTCTCTCTCAAGTAATGGCAGCCTTACTCCTCTGAGGCAAATTAGAATATTAAACTTACAGTAAAACAGATATCCTGGTTTTCCACGTGCAGGGTCAGTACAGCACAGCCATGTGGGTTTGAACATGAAGTTAGAGGAATAAAAACTCTTGGGATTACGGGATGCCTCATTCAGCTACAGCAACCAAGAATTCCCCTGCTTTTAAACATAACAACACACTCTCTTCACTGAGGAGAAATCTTGCAGATTTTGGCAAGGATAAGACTGTTGAAATTTTGTTGAAGTGAGGCTTTTGAAGACACTAAAGCAACATGAAATCTAAAGAGACCTAGCAGACTTAAAGACTCAGAAATACTTACCACTATAAGGAAATATTTTGGGGGATTATTTTTCGTCACCAAGAAACAATTCTCATGTGTTGTTGTCTTTGTTTTCTAAGCACCCATGCTGCAGACCATGCTTGATTCAAAGTCTTTGTTTCTTACTTATTACCGATGTATTTTTTGCGTAGAAAGAAAACATTAGAGATAACATATCCAAAATACACCAACTGATAAAGCTACTACTTGAAGTCTTTAGGAACAATTTTAACTTGAACTGCTTCCTGAGAAGACAAAACCAGAATATGGATGGTTATTAGGAAGCCTTGACTTAAATTTATTTTTTTACAGCTAGAACTGTAAACTGGATAGTGCATTTCTCATTTGCAGAGATTTTAAATTTACCTTTCTACTTTGTATTTTTACATGAAAATATTTCCACTGAAATTTATTCATTCTGCTTTAAATAATTACACTCAAAAATATGCATAAACACATTTCTAGAAAAGAAGCCCCTTTCACATAAATAAGTATTTCTTCCTCTAGTATTGTTCTGTCTGCAATTTTTGCATTAGATATCTTTCATGAAGGTGTCAAATAGAAACAGAAAAATTTTGTTCTGAGCTTTACCTATTGTTCACACTCCCTAAGCTCCCTTTGCAAATGGGGATAATTCTTGTGCCACTGACATCTGGATTAACTAGTTGAAATTAGAACAGTGCTTTCATGTGTTTGTCTATGAATACATATCAGCAAATAGAGGGTAAATGAGAACAGAACAATGCCTCAGCAGCCAGGAGAAGCAGTGAAGAAGGGGTAACATTTTTCATGAGATTCAGCCTACATAGGCACAGCAAAGCTGGTGAGTGTTTGGACCTTTGATACCTGTGCAATCTTAGCTCTCTTAGCTAGTGAGAAGTGGAGATAGCTGACCTCAGAAGGAGCATAAATGTTTTTAGGAAACTGTTCCTCAGACAATATGCAACATGTCCTATTCTGCTGAAGATCAGACTAAAAGGACCTCTCAGCCTAGGCTTGTCTGGGATCATTGTCCAACAGCAGAAAGTAGCAGATGTTTCAGAAAAAGGTATAAAACAGGGTGTTAGGAAGTTAAAAACAAAGATCCTCTCTGACACAATCATCCTTTTCTCTTTCTGTACAGCCTACATCTGACCATATAAAACTCTTTACACCTATGTGCCTGCTGATGAGACTGGAGGAGTCTAAGGGACTAAGTGTCACTTCAGCTGCTCTGTACCTTGATGAAACATTAATCTTTAGTGATGCCTTCCTGATTCCTAGTGTCAGTGCACTTAGTGCACTGTGGGTTAGACATTCTGACAGACAACTTTGTGCTTTGCCCACACAGGAAAACAAACTTCCTTAATACAAACACAGCAGGGTCCTGCAATGGTCTTGAAAAAGGAGACTAAGCCACTTAAAAATTCCAGAAGGCACTCTTCCATTCTAAGGGCATTCATTCTGCAGCCTGGGAGGGAAGATTCATCTCACCTGCTTCAAGAAGTCTTCAGGGTCGATGCTCACACCTCAGCTGCCTTAATTGACAGACTCAAAGAGGCACTCACAGCATGTGATTCATCTCACCTATCTCCAATGCCTACTTTAACATAAGATAAATTTTGCTCTAAAGCTGCCCATTTTTCACCACTGACTTTAATGGAGACTAATAACCAAGGGAGTACCAAGTGATTAGCTCAGATGCAGGTGTCAATATCTGGTCAAGGATGAATTCCAGTCACTGTGACCACTACTTAATGAAGACATATCCGAGGTGGATTTAAACCTGCAGCAGCTAACCTGTGTGTATCTGCACAGATACCAAAATGAGTATGAGATGCTGCCCAAACCTGTCGCACCCACTAGGCCACTGCAGTAGAGCATGACCACCTCACAGATAAGGAGTCAGTTTTTGTCAGCCCTTTCCATGCACTAGTACACGAGAGTAGCCACAAAAATGCAAAAGTAGATCTAATATATGTTGTTTCTTCCCATAGGCAAACTTGATGCACTTGTTTCTTAAAACAGTGTCATGACACTCTGAGTCTGGAGAAACATGAGTTCTTTGCACTGACTTCAGAGAAGCTTCTTATTCCCCTTTGAAACAGCAGTTTCTGATCTTTATGTCCAAGATTCTCAATGTTGGCAGAGGGATTAACTCAGCATTTTCTAGCCTACTGTTTAGAAAACGGTTTAGTAAAGTTGACCCTTCTTTATCTTACATTTGACCTGATTTGAAATCAGATCTATAAATCTCTTTAATTGCCCTCCTGTTGTGACAACTTTCTGTACTGACTGACTCAGTGCAGTGTCAGCTAAACTTGATTTAAAACTAGTGCTCTACATGCTGCAGGCTGCCAAACTGGCATATTTGAATTAATGTATCCTGCATTTGTTTACAGCACTTTGATATAAACACAGATGCAAAAGAATCTGTTCTCAGTTTTTCCATTCTATAAGTATTTTCTCAAACCATGTGCATGCTCTGGTGAATTTCTGCATTTCTTTACAGTGATTGCCTTTTTGAGGGGAGGTTATAATCTCTATAATGGTAGCAAAAAAACCTGAAGACTTCTGACTTTTCATATGAAAGTGTTATGCTTCGCTAATATGAAACAGAGATCAGAGATCAACCTGTAATTTCCCTGGCTGGAATTAATTATTCAATCCTCAATGAGATATGTTTGTGATAAACACCAGAGAGGGTGTCTGTCAAATCAGAAACTAAAACTTCTGCTGCTCAGAGAGCATAAGTTCTCCCTGCTTGGGAGAACAGTACAGAGAAGCAGGGAATAAAGTACTTGATAAGGATACAGAGACAAAACTAATGTCAAATTACAATTACTATTCAAGTTTCTTGCCATTTTAATGAATTTTTAAAGACTACGTGTTATTCAGTTACACATATTAAAATTCAGTAAAGCTGTATTAGGTAGTGCATACTTATCTATAAAAGGCTTATAGAGTCTAAAAATATCATTCAGTTTCTTGAATATATACTTTGAACAGCACTGAACTATAGTCTAAACAGCTCTACTAAGTCTTCTGTTTAAACCCAATGCCAAGAGCACCAAAAGATATATTTAAAATTAAGAAGAGGCACAGTCCTTTGCCAGATAAGAAACTTATGAAATGAAAATTAGCTTGGAACAACACTTTAAATCTATTCTCTGAAAAGCCCATCTTGTTGTTCTTCTCTTCTGCCTTCTTTGTCTAGAATATTTCGTTTGGAAGTTGGAGCTGAAAAATATCACTTCCCATATTGTCATTTATTTGACAATCAGTTCGGCTCACTAGGTAGCTTTTCTAGTAAATTAAGTATTATGCTTTCAATTGTATGGTTTGTTTAGAAAAGAAATTGTATTTTAATACTAGTTAAAACTTACTTTCATTTCAATCAAGGAAAATAGGTGAGAATACATAATGAACAGTGATGGGGCTGAGGAATGTGGTAAACTGGTGCTTCAATAAAATCTGGCAGACAGAAAGCTAAGATGTCGGATGGATATGTGAAACATCATCTAGACTTATATTAACTGAATCTGATTGAAACCCAATAATACTTCATATATGACTTTTCACAAATAATGCTTTCTTGTAGCTCTTGTAGCTACAAATTTTGCTCAGCCAGCGTACAATCTGAATAAAATTAGATTTATGTCCCTTTCAGTTGACATGAGCTAATTCACTATACTTCACAGATAATGTTCTATCTCACTCCAGCTGCAAAATAAAACAATAATGAAAAGCAGGTGAACAGGTGCACAAGTGTTGGTAGCAAAGAGGCTTCAGCTTCTTCTGATGTGCCTAAACCTTGCCTTCAAAAGGTGGAAACACATCCAAGGTCCACAGGGTTCAAGCGAGGCTTATTCCAAATAACTTATTTTTCTTAGATCAATAACCTTTTTTATTAGAATAAATATACTGGAAGAAGGGTACGTGACAGACTTAATCAAAACATCTCTTTTGTTGGAGTATGAATCCCCCTGGGCCAAATCCATGCAGGCCCAGGAATGCCCAGAAATACGAGGAATGAATTAGAACCTTCAGAAAAACTAAGATATATAAATCCACACAGACATAAGGTAAAAATGCAAGTTTAGTTTTAAATAAATAGAGGATTTTTAAGTGCCTTAAACAAACAAAAGCTTGTGTCAATATGCAAGAAAAAGACCTAATACCTAGTTTAAAGTTCAGTAACATTGCCTTTTGCAAAGATACGTAAATTCTAGTCATAACAAAAATAATGTAGCCTTGCTGAAAATTCCTAGATAGAATAGATAACGCTGCATGCGTAGAATTTGTGTAAGAATTTATGAAAATTATCACACATCAATTTTAGCTTAGGATAGGTCCAGCACTATTGTAAGAAAATTCGTGTTTAAGTCTGATTGGCTAAAAATGGAATAAAAGGCACAGAAAATGTCAGAACACACACACAGAGGCTCACAAAACATCACAAATGCCGTTGTTATTGTTACTGCTGTGACTGCTACTGATAAAGACTCTCATGGGACACAGACTACGGGTACTGTCACTGCTGCTGTGGCTGCTGCTTCTGCTTGGGACTTAGAGATTCCACGTTAGAGGCTTTCTGCACACTGGCTCAGATGGCAACAATTCTGCCTTCATGAGGCTGACTTAGCCATGCAATAAAGGATTTTACTTTTACAACTACCCATTGCCATAGTCTTCAAGGAAGACACCCCAAAAACTTGGCACTCCTTTTTATACAGAAGTCATTAGAACTCAGCACTGACCTTACTGCATCACAGCTGAATCCTTTGAACAGGCAAATGAAAGAACGATGAAATGCCATGCACTTATTTCATGGACTAATTTGTCTGTCATCTCAGTGGCAATCAATGAGTTAAGTATCACCCCTCCACTACAACTGAAGATAATGTTTTGTTTTACAGACTACAGCTGTCCTGCACACCTGGTGGGGCTGAAGCAGTAAATTGTGGAAATAGTTACTCATTATCCCTAAAGACTTATGGATTGAACTTACAGCCAACACTGCATTGCTCTTCAGGATGAAGCTGCACTGCAAAAGGTTAGGTTAAGTAGAGGAAAGTCAATAGTTCTTAATCTATCTGATCAAAAAACCAACACGCCTAATATGCTTCATCTCTATCCTTGTTTCTTACCTCTCCCTGAAGTCAGGTTGTACGCATTCAGTTCAGCAGAATTTTCTCCTGTTCTCCCCACCTACCTGTCTAGGCAAAAGCTTTAATTTCCCATGGATATACATGTGGAAAAAGTGCTTTCTGTTTTTTCACATCTCCCATCAATTGGAATGCATTCATTTTCCCTTAGAAGAACAACTCCAGAAATCAGTAGAGTAGAAGAGGTATCTTTAAGACTCAAATCAAAAAGCTGGTGCTTATGACTGTTTTCCTGCCTACAATCAGAAGAGCAGCAGCCTCGCACACAAGAACTGAGACAATGATAGCCATATAGTTAAGTCAAAAAGGACCACACTTTGTCTGTGAGGATGAATAAACACAGCATTTCTCCTGTAGGAAGCAGTTGTGTTTTGTAAGCACTCATAATTTCCACAAAATTTTATTGTTCTCTAATAAAGAGAATTTGCACAGTAAATGTAACATTTCATAATAAATAAATAAATAGAATTCAATTATACCAAAGTGCTTTTCCCCCCATCACTTCTGACATGACTTCCCAGATCATTTAGGGGAATCTGGATTATAAAATTTTTAAAAGGTCTTCAGAGATTTCTGATGAAACATCAGCTATATCACATAGGCAGTAGGATCACGGCTATTTTTTTCATTTTCACACTGAAACCCTACACAAGACAGGTTAAATAGAAGATCCCTGGAGCAGTGACTTTTCATTAGTGATTATAGTAAATAGGGAGTCTCGTGCATAGACAGGACTTCTCTGTAGATGTATTTCTCCTCATCTCTCCTAAGGGTCCCAATTTCTTCAAAATATCTAGAAACATTTCTTGCAATAACAAGGCTTCCTTTTTTTTTCTTTTAAGTTAGCCCACTGAAGAATTACAGTATCAGTACTGAACAAACCTAAGTATAGATGTCATTCCTCTAATCTGATATTATTCAAATGTAGAAGAATTTGCATTTTCACATCTTAATTAAATTGCAGTGACAGCAAAAAGCTTTATGTACAAGAAGCTATAATTCTTACCTCACAGTTTATAACTCATACTCCCTATATTTAGCTCTTGCTTACTGCTCATCTTATATTCAAAAACTACCATGCCTTGGTAGTGTTACTCGTTACTTGCCAGCTGGCTACTATTTTTGCCCTGTACCATTAGAGAAATTGCAAAAGCAATATATACTTGGAAAAATAATCTCACTGCATTACCAAAAGACATAATTATTTGGGGTTTTAACCCCAACATAAAAAAGAAAAAATTCAGCACTATTCAATTTTCTGATCCCATGAGAAAGGGATAAGACAGCCTTTGGATGTTTCCTGGAAAAAAAAATCTGCCTGAAGTGATTTTCAAAGTATCCTCTCTCGCCAGATATAAACATTGTGTCATATTTCTTAAAGACATTTGAGTTACATAGGTATACATGTATATGGTTTGTAAGACCCACAGAATTTCACTCTGTGCTTCTATGAAAATATAGTTCTGTTACATGATAGAAGCCAATAGCATCCTTTAAGTAAGTCAGACTTTAAAGTAAGAAAATACAGTTTCAGTTTTGAGGGGTTTTTTTCCCCCCAGGGATAACAAAGAAAAATATAATATCTGGATTTCCTAAAAGGACATACTTCATTGAACTTTTTTATTTTAGATTTATAACATTGAAAAATATTCATTATTGTGTGTTCCTTATTCTAAAACCCAGCTACAAAAAGAGTTGATGAGGCCAGAGGATAAATGTAGTCCCCAGTCTCACTGCATCTTGTTACTGGAAATGGTATCCCACAGTATCTGAGTGGCGTCAGGTCTTGCCTTTGCCTGATGACATACAGCCCATTCAAAATTATTGATAATTATAGTGCAATTCTTCCTGCAGCACCAGAAACAATGTTCCACTAAATACAGCATACACTGCTTATGTATCTACTGGAAAAACAAGCCCTAACAATACACCCTGCTGCAAATGAGAGAACTATAGAGACCACTCCAGCATTTCCTGTATTATCACTTATATTATTTTTTTATATGTGACTTTTTCAAAATTGATGTTTTGAGTAGCAGCAGTTTTGCTTCCTCAGCCATGCATAAGAATGAGACTAGTGCCTTGATCCACGGGCAAGAGAGCACATCTGAATGCAATATAATTCGGAGGTGGCCTGATTAGCTCATTTGTTTTGCCTTCCACTGAGCTATTCATTATTTCCTGAAATCCAAAATGCTGCTGTTATTCCTCAGGCTGGGAGTCAGTGGCTTATTTATGTTTCCATGATGTCATTCTTTCTGTGAGCAGCTAAGCAGATTTGTATTGATGTGATGTTTTTCAGCACCCTAGAGAGTCAACTAGTAGGACTAAATGCCACTTTAATCATTCCCAGCAGAGATGTCTAAGTCAATGACCTGTATCGTTGAGCTGTATTACTTTTTGATGCTATCATTTATTCTGTAATAAGCAGTTCAATGGAGTTGCCCTCTACAGCATCTGCCTATTCACATACTCTTCTGAGGAGTGTAATTTATATTAATTTTGTGCTATATGCTGGTTTACATCTTTTTCAGCCATCTTTCCAGGTTTCCTTTCTGTTTTAGGAAGTATACCACTGAATTACAGAACACACTCACAACCCTGTCACCAGATGCCTGTCTTTATGAGAGTCAACTATATATCTACTATGTATTTTAAATACAAGAATTTGAAATTGCTCATACGAAACACAAATTTCACTGAGGTCAATTGGAATCTGTTTTCAGCAGATTTCTGAAGACTTGCAGTCCTATTTATACAAGGACTGAGTGCATCTGTTGTATGAGCAGGAGAGAATTTGGAGATGGCCCTGTTCTGAGCACTACAGTCTAGAGACATCCATAAGATTACCTTTGAAGGGCAAAAATAACTTTTACTAAATGACTGAAAGAGTTATAGGGGCTTGAAACATTAGCAGGAGCATGTGTTCTTCCTCAGGTCACATACGGAAGAGCCATCATTAAAAGCCAACCTAGAAAGAGAATAATGGATCTGAGTTTGACCTGTTGAAACACAGGGCGAGTGCTTCTCCTGTGAGTCAGCCTCAAATTCCCTTTAAACTCAGAGGTAGTTTTATATGCAGACAGGTAGGTTGGAAGACCTTGTCTTCCAATGTGCCTGTCAAAATTATGATAATTTATTTATTATTTCAACTTCTGACATCAGTATTAAAGAATAGAAATCTAATTTCTCTGCTCTTTAAACCTTACATAGGAGGCCATAGTCAAAAGTATTTGTAAAGAGGAGGTAAATGAAAGCTCTGTTGTTTCCAGGTAGCCTACAGGAGAAAGATATATTTACATTGTTATGTCCATTTTAAAATAAAATACCATTAATTTCCTGACTTTAACTGTACATCAGTACTCTCCCCACCTTCAACCCCAACCACCCTCACCGAAAAAGAAAGGGTGGACATTATATAATCCTGATACAAATTTGTGTGGTTTAAAACCACTAGAATTTTCTTCTATGAATTGATATGTATATCCCAGTCTGAGATTTCAAAATGAATCCTTTTATTTATGTCTTGAGTATTCATCCCAGCAATAGAAAGTCTGCTGCAGACTTTAAGCTAGCATGATGCTTAGCATGGTAAGATCAATTGCAAATTCAACTTGCTGGCAAAGCACTGCCAGGGCAAGAGAAACCCAACTGCCAGGAATAACAAAGAAATTGCCAAGGCAGCAGGAATGGCAGCCAAGCTGAGAGCAAATGCAACCCCTGCACAATCTTGACAGCTCATGAAAAAGAGATATTATTGAAATAGTCAATATTTCTAAATAATTAGCACATTGTACATGCAACTGTATTACACCAACTAGAGTCTACTCAGAAATGTGCAATTTCCAGTGGAGTATCTTTGAACACAACCTTTAATTCTAGTTTTATTACTTGCCCTAACTGAGGGGGCAGGCATCTAATTCGTGAACATATATGTGGAAACTGTCCTAGGCAGACAGACCACTTCAGGAATCATTTAATCATTTTGATTTTTGCTTTCATTGATGGAGCATAAAGGACTTCCTGGGCAATAAGAAGTTGTAGCTAGCTGTAGGGTCGAGCTATTTCCATTTCCCAGCCACTGTCCTTGAGACCATGGGTTTGCAAGTAGGCTCCCTGGGTGATGGTGAGCAGGGGCATTTTAGGAGAACTGCCAGCTTATTCAATTAAGTGGATACAAAATGACTCAATTTAATGGTTCAATTGATTTATCTCATTTCTTTTTAATTTGCTTTTTTTTCCTTTTCCTTGGATCTTTTTAATATGAGGATGTTTTCTCTCCCACACTCTTCTCTGAAGAGCTAACTACTTAGCTTTAGATGAGTTGTGCCCTAGGAAACTTTTAATAAGACATATAATATTATTCCTATGCAGGTGGTTAGTACTTAAAAATCAAAAAGTATGAACTTGTCATAAGAAGTTCACCACCTGTGAAATAGTCACACTCAAATTGTACTTGATCTATTCTTTTATAAATGTCTTCTATCATTCCACTCAGTCTTTGCCAAGGAACATTCTTGTATTTGCAGATACTTTGTTTCTTTGGGACTCTTCGTTCCTTTCATGTGCTTTTATCAAGTCTATTGCTTTGATGTACTTCCCTAGATTTTCAGTCTCTGTGTGTAACAAAACCACTGAATACAGCACAATGACAACAAAATGGGCTGCAACAATGTTCTCTGTCCTCCATTTACATTATGAGAAGAAACAAACACAAAAGTTATAAGATGCATAAACAATTTTTTGTTTCGTCCCTAACATCAGAATATATTAAAAAGCTGGTCTTTTGCTGTATCATCAAGATAATAATTTACCTTTTTACTCTTTTCATATTCTTTACCATTTTTCTTGGGAGTCAATAGAATTGCATAAGAGTACTTCATGCTCAGATGTCTTCAGATGCACAAAAGCTAAATTTAAAATTATAATGTAGGAACACTAATTTTGGGAAACTATTTATATGCAAGGAATATAATAGGTCAAGTAGGTCCAATTTGGCTTTTAAACCAGGAATGTCCATATTTCTATAGTTTCTGACCTGTTACTGAATTTCTTGTTACTGAATTTCTTACCCTGTTTGGCCATCAATTTACATTCTTCTCATGATTTCAATCCTCCATTTTTTATATCCCCTGTCCCTAGCTATGATTTGAAGCGTATATGATGAAGTGTGAACTTACATAATCAATTTTACAAGTCTATTCCGCCTTAATTCCAAGCCAGGTTTAGAGAACAGTTCCTCTCCGAAGGCCCACCTTTCTTCTGCTCAAACTACACAAAAGTCTGATTTCTAAGGAGGTGGAGCCATCTGGTGTCTGTCACTTATGTAACACAATGCTCTAACCTGCTTTTAAAAAGATAGGTAGCTTTAATATTATAACCTTCTGAAACAATTAATATTCTTTCTTTATTGCACACAAACTCCCTCAGTGATTTAAAATATTTTTAAATATTCTTTCCATTTTTATCTCCTATCCTTAATGTATGGAATTCAACAAAGCACTTTAAGCTCCCTAAGAGCTATATTAAGTGTAATTTAGACTCACAAGGGCAAATTGGAAAAGGAGCAAGAAAGGGAAAACCCTTGCCATCTAAAATTTTTGAGAAACCCTTGCTTAAAAATTTTCAACAAGACCTTTAATGTATTACTTCTTGAGTGTGAAAGCATCCTTTTTGTGCAGACCAGTTTCCCCTTCACGGAGCTCCCTGGCACACTCACCAGATTGTGCTTTGAGGCTTGAGATAGGGATGGCTTCAGTGAGCAATGATAAAATAGTTCATAGGAATGGTCAGGAAGAGAATTTTAACAACCAGGATTATGTGTTAAGTGACTACAAGGTCAAATTGGTCTGTGAGTCATCATATCAGCATTTTACATCATGCTGTTTCATCATGACAACACTTAATCAAAATCATGAGACATTTTATCTGAACTAGAAAACTGAAAATGTCAGTTTAATTGTTTTGTTTCTGCACTGGAATAAGAATCACAAGGCACATGAATGGGTGACAGAAAAGAAAATACCAAAACTAAGTAGAATTTATTGCAAGGAAAAGAAACAATTTCAATTTTTTAAGACAAATAAAAACAAAATTAAGTTTAATGAAGATAAAATGGTGAAGGGTGATATACTCAGAGGCACAGAACATCAAAAATTCTTTAATTTTTGGACTCCTAAAATGGGATTTAAATTTCTTTGGCACAAAACTAATTTTAAGTTCTTTGAGAGAAACCTATGTTCTTAGTTCTTGTCTTAAATAAGAGCCTCACTTACAGCCTCACTGAATCATCATCTTTAGTGACTAAAGCTGTGGTCTTTGCAAGGTCCACCATGTACTCTAGAATTTTAAATAAATTAACAGGGATGCAAGGAAAGGAAGTCAAAACATTTTTTACCACACACCTTATGCACATCCTACAACCATAAATTTCATGCCTTTTTTTGCTGTTCTTCTAAGCTGAATAGGAGAAATAAGATATCTAAAAAAACCTCTGAAAACTACCTTGCTAGGAACAAAAAAAAAAAAAAAGAATTTATAAAAGAGAGCTAAATAAATTAGAAGATCCCTGCAGGTGTAGTACTTCATCCAACCATAAAATATTTTCTGCATTTTACCTGTATTTCTGCAGGATACTAATTCAGTTATACATTTAAGTTCCATATGGTACTGGGCTTTATAAATCAATAGAGCAATCTGAAAAATGATTTGAGTTTTCAGCTGCATATAGCTCTCAAAACTAACCTGACACAGTAAATTGATTTGAAATTAATTCAGTTTCTGTGCCCTGGCTTCTACAGAACTAATCTACAAAAAATTCTGTTTCATTTCCTTTCCCAAGAGCTTTCTGAGCTGAGCCACCACATTCAGGTCCCCCACTGTGGGTTTGCAGGTGACAAAAGCATGAACATGGCATGTGTGGTGTGTGCAAGTGCCTGTCAGACTCAGCCTCATCAGACACTCAGCATGACAGAAGAGTCCCACTCCAAAGGATTCTTTTATGCTGTGTTTGTGTCATTTCAGGGGCCACAGCACGGTGAAGTAACACCTCAGTAGCTTTCATTTAACAGGCATGCATTGCAGCAGCAGTCCGGCCAAGGGCACACAGACATCATGGCAACACAGGACCAGTTTGAACACTGTGTGTTTTCCAGCCTGCACCACCTTACTGCCGTGCCTAGAGGCTTGCTGGCATCAGCTCAAGTCATGTTTCTTGCAGTCTGCAGCATTAAACTCTCTGGGTGTGTGGAACAGTGTCCCATCTTCAAAGATCAGTGAAGCAGGAGGACACATATCCCCTTCCCAGGCCTCCAGGTGGGGAGGCATAGGAACAGGGAAAAGGGCTGGTATGAGGAGGGGAAGAGAGAAGTACCCACGGGGGGTGTGGATGGGACCATAATTTTGAAAAGCCCTGAAAAGCACCACTGTCCCTCAGCCAGTCACCCCCCACTGCCATCGCAGTGCCTCTGTTCCCAACTGCAACCCATCCATCTGCTTCCCCTTCCCCATATTACCCCTCTCAGCCCATCCCACAGCCCCATCTGAGCCACAAATACTTCCTCTCAGGGGCCTTCACCATTTTACCTGCTGCATAATCTGCCCAGGCAGGGCAAGGATGTGCATGTGGGTTGGAGATGAAGGAAATGTTCTGGTGTCAGCTGTTGTAATTGTCTACAGATTTCATCAGTGATTTTCACTTTCCTGTAAAGCTCATGCATTAGCCTTTGAAAAAACTCCAATTACATTTCTCTTGGCAAGGGAGTGCAACAAAATGTAAATGATTTAATGGCTCTACTAGATGCTTGAACCGATACTTTATTAATTATTATTATTATCAGTGTGAATAGTGTTTGTGGTCTTTCATAAACCAAGAGCCTAACTACATGGCGAAACTCAAAACCTTCATGCTTAATTTAATCCTTGCCACAGGCAATTTCTTGTAAGCACCAAGCAAATTAGGACCCAAGGGTCTCTGTTGTAAGATAATAGATCCTACAGTCCAATGCTGGGCAAAATGGTTGTTGATGAAATGTCAGTTGTTCACTGCATAGTTTCTGCCCCACCAGAACTTGATGAATAGTTATTTATTTTCGTTAATAACTGACACATAATAAATTATCCTTTTTCCCAAAAAAAATTTAGCATGACAATAAACTCTTGTAATATAAATATTCTCTTAATTGTGCATTCAAAAAGTTATTTATTGCTTCTTAAACTATAAACTTCAAAACTGATATTTTCACATGATTAATTGCTTTTCAGCCAAGTCACAAAATAGACCATATTTGAAACTTTCTCGAAACACATCTTTCTCCATGAGAACAGCAACTTCCTGTACAAGAGGAGTATGTGGGATACTTTTTTTTTTGATCATTTATAAGAAATTCTGAGATTTCTCCAGCAAGTAATATTTCATTTGAAACAAAATTTCCCATGTATTTTAGATTAAACTTGACTGTGTTTAATCTTCATGTGACTTGACTTCATATGGCAGGTGATTGTTAACGTGCTTGTTTAGATTGTTTCACCAAGTAATAAAAAGATACCTAAAAAATTAATTAAAAATTATAGTGTTTGACAAAGTGCTTTCCATTTCTCCCCCCACAAAAGACAGCAAGTTCAGTTAAAAAGTAAGTCTTGATGAACCATAAATATTTCTTTAGCTCTCCAACTGACACGTGCATACATTTGGATGTGAGAAAAGTCCTAAATATGAATATTAATCGTCTTGAAGAATTCTCACTCCCTCATGGTAAAACAGATCTGAATTATTATATCAAAATCTTGAAGCAAAGGCTGTTTGGAAGTTTGAGATCTTCAGTGAATAGCTGGTTCCTCCTGCCACATATTCACCTAACATTCTCTACAGGTGGGCACAGGAACTCCCTGACTTTTTAGTTATTTCCACATTAATATTTTTTGATTTCAAATATTTGAAGATACCTTTTGCTTCTGTGGATATATTGAAGCTTTCCTACCCTAAAATACCTTAAGAAGCTGGTTACATGTGAGCTATTTTTGTCAAGGCTCCATGAAGTCTTGAAGAGCAACCTTGCCAATGTCAGCTGTTCTGAGAGGTGAGAGATCTGCGGGTAACTGAAGAAGAAATGTCAAGGAAAAAATATAGGCAAGAAAGGGTCTGACCACAGGTCTGTTACTTTTGTAAAAGAAGTTTCTTGGCCACGGTTGTAGTAGTTGTCCAGGTAGCAACTGCTGACTGAATAAGATACAGTAGAAAAAAACGAGAGTGGCCTGGGATAGCGAGACAAGCAGGGACATCAGCTGGTGATGCTCGCCATCTAAGTTACAAAGAAAGAAGTAGGGAAAACAGAAGCCTCTTTATGGGAAGATAGCCCCAGGAGTCCAATGCAGTGCAGAAGGGAAAAAAGTATAATAACTGAATCATGTTCCTTGATTCCTCCCCAGAGGTTCATTCCAGATGGAATTTTTTTGGCAGAAACATACTTTCATAAAATATTTACATACATAATTGATTCAAGGTCTCAATTTGCAAGAAGAACCTGCTGTATTTTATCTGTCAGCAAGATCCTGCCTTTAGTAGAATAAAGAAGCGATGCAGCAGGTTCCAGTAGAAGTGAATATTAAATGAAACACTGTCAAATCTTAGATGATATTTCTCTACCTTTCTTTCTGTACAGTATTTCCAAGCTTACATTGCCAATGATTTTAGTATGCCTCAATTTCCTCTTTTCAGGTCCCAGTTTGATTTCATATGGAGCAAAATCATATAATTTCATTCTAGGATTTCATTTCATGTCCTTAAAATTTATATTTTTGTACATGAACTATATCAACATCTTTTCCCCCTACTAGGTGTTTTTCTGGACTCCTTTTTTTTTT